>CM042543.1:7225759-7293259 GCA_023630585.1 Cranoglanis bouderius
TACAAACATTCTTTTCTTTTCACACCAACACAGAGACATTTATTTTAAAGACACAATTGCACAATTAGGAAAAGCAGCTCCGGAATTTCAAGTGTGTTTGTACGCGTGTGTGTGTCTGATATTGGTGTCTAAGTAAATGGTGAGATCAAGTGGCAGGTCCGGACTCGTGCTGAGAAAATGGATAACATGCAAGAATATAAACAAACTTCATGACATGATTCAGTTGAATGCATTTCAGCGTTTTTTAAAAAGTATTTTCAACAAAAGCACAATATCTAAGAACTTTTTTGGGGGGCTTACAATAAAAAAACTTAGCCTCTGACCTCTGACATTTTGCTGACTGCCACTGACCTCGTTTGGTTTCCGAGGTGACGCCTGAAGAAAGAAGGACTGAGTCATAATTAACGCAGCCGTGCACCTGTCTGAATCAGACAAAGACGTCGCTCGTGTCACATCCGCACTACTGGGGGAAATCTCTCGTGAAATGGATGCAATACATACTCTGGAAATTCAGAACTATTAAAGTCATGACTATAAAGATCCAATGAAAGGAAATGACTCAGTAATAATTTAGTTACGGAAGGAATGAAACAGGAAAATAATCAAGGACAGGGTGTGATGTGGCACGACATGAAGTAGTCCTGAAGTTGATTCTTTTCCAATAACACAATGTCCTGAAGTGTTTTATACCACAGCACCTTGCCAACAATTCCATTTTCATTCATTAAGGACACTGTACATACTTTAAAAAAAATATACATTTCTTTATAGTTTTTATGATTATTAATGTATTGTTTATTATTGATTTCATTATTATTATTATTATTTATTCTTGTAAAACATCCAAGTTAGTTGTTATCACTTATATATGTTATAGCAGCTATACACGGTCATTAGCTTAACGTTTTCCCCCTCTTGCTTGAAGTTAATAAGACCAAAAAAAGAGCAGCTTGTCATGTTATAGAGAAACTAGAAAGCTCAAACTCGTCTGTCCTAAAGACTCTCCTATGGCAGAAAAATTACTTGACTGTTAGTTACAAAACTCTGAGACTTTTCATAAACGTTAAATAAACATCTCCTTACAGAAATTCAGCATATCAATCATTAATATATGTATATAATATATTGATATAAACTTGTGATTTGAATTCCATTTGGAACTACTGTCAGAGCTGCTGTTCTAGAAAATGAATCAACGCTTTCCAACCATTTAGGTTCAATAATTCAAAAGCGCTGTGGTATAATGAGGAATAACCACCGAGAATGATCAAGTTAAACAAACATTCATCATAACACCAGGGTTTTATTTATTTAAAAAAACACACACACACAAAAAAAAAACACCACAAAACATTAAGTGCTCCCTGCTTTTTACAGATGCTTATTTACACATTACACTAAGACAATTATTTCTGTCAAATACAATATAAATACAAAATCATTCTCTTCTGACAGCAAATATAATGTATATTACAAAGAATGCTATAAAATTCAACTAAACAATTTCACTACTAAATGAAACTCACTACCTATTACCTCATCATGCAAACACACACACACACACACACACACACACACACACACACACACACACACACACACACACACACACACACACATCAAGACATGCTCAAAAGCACACAATTTTCAAGTTTGTTAGGACAGGACATTAGTCCCACATGTACTATGGGGACGAGTAAACGAGAAACCCTGGGGGGGGAAAAACATCTAAACATTCATACATAGGCAAGTCTTAGGTTCGGTTTTAAAACTTTAGAATCAATAATGTTCAGGAAAATCAGTTTTATACCATAAATTATGGAAATATTAATCACTTCGACAGATAAAAACCTGTCTAAGGTTGAATTTTTAAATAAAGCTTAAAATCACACCCATGTCAGCTTTTATATATCAAGCTAAAACGTTTCGCTGCACAATTTCAGACCTCTTTAAATGGGTCACGTATCTCCTTTTAAAAACTGTGTTAAGTGCACGGCAGGAGACCAGGCTGAATCACATTTAAAATGAGCCATGACTTGGCTCATCTGCACACACCAGACTGGTTCTGCCTTTAGGAAAGGTGGGGCAAGAATAAGACACAAAATCGTCTTTTTTGTTCTTGCAGTAAAGCGATTTGTGATTAAATTCCAAACGAATTCTTCAAAAGGAATAATTCCGAGAAAAAAATCAAACTAACATTAAATGTAGATCAGCCAAAATGTATCATTTTTGAGGATAATGTTGTTCACGTCGAATTTAAACTGCATGCCAAAATCACCACACACTCGCCTCAAATTATACAGTAAAATAAGTGTTACATTGTGAAATAAAATAAGGCGATATTACAAAGTAATATGATCAATACATACTATTTAAGTGCACGTCAAAAATCTATCACTTCATAAATTAAAAAAAAAAAACAAATATCAAATTGACAAATGTTTTATCGTAGATATCCCACTTCATTGATCAATTTATCATTTTAAAAACTTACTTCTGTTATTTCATATTTTATTTTATTACACTATTATTGCTCATCGTAACAATGTCACTTGAAGCACGTGTGATCATTTAGGCCTGAAAATTAGTCTCGGCTGATTGACCGCATCTGCAATAAGTACTAAATTGGTGTCATTTTTTTCCTTTCACAAGCCGTTAAAAACAGAACTGTCTGATTTCTCTTTTAATCCAGATTTATGGATTGACATACATTTGTGTATAAATAATAATAAACGATCGGAAATTCTAGAACAAAAACAAAAGGATCACGTCAATGAACTTTTAGCTGCCAAAACGTTGTAAATCCTTTGTATTTAAGTGGTAAGACACTCACGTTACCTTGTTTCAAGGTGAAACCTGAGAGGTAGCAAGAATAGCGCTGGAGAGCTAGCCTGGATTATTCTGCATTACGTAGCTCTGGGTTTAGGCTAGATCTGGACTTCACAGGCACGATTGTGAGATTTCATATTGTGTACATGTCTCACTTCAGTTTTTTGGGTTTTTGAAATACTGGCTTCAGTAGCGGTTAAGTTGTCATTTTATATATATATATATATATATATATATATATATATATATATATATATATATACACACACACATATATACACACACACACATATACATATATATAGGGTATTGGTACCCTAAGTACCATTCCTCATCACTGGGGTGGTACCCTTAACCTTTTGTACCTTTAGTACATATCTTATGCTGCATATATTGTACAGTTAAAATATAGTACACAGTAAGTATTGTCCAAATACATACCTTAAATCTTTTGTAAGCCACTATTTCCAGATTTCTATATGAAACGTACATATTAAAGGTCTAAAAGATAAGAGTAGCACCCCAATGACAAGGAAATGTATTGTTTAGGACCCTTTTTTTTCTGAGAACATACTGGATATAAGAAGCACCAATATGAAACATGTGAACAACAGAGTGATACTGGTCTACTCCTGCCCTCTAGTGGCAAAACCATAATAAAAAAAAAAAATCAAAATAAACGATTCACAACAGTACAAATGCTTAGCTTTGGACATCATAAGACATGAAAAAAAATTTCCTGAGTTTTCGTTTAAAATCGAAATCAGTTCAAACAATGAAACAATGCATGTTCAGCTCATCTACAGGAAACACTAAAAAAATTGTACCAACCAAAATTTCCTACAGTGTCTTTTTTTGGCTAAATTACATTACAAGGTACAAAAATATCTTTGCTTTATCAGAAAAGATCTATTACAATGAACTAATTAACTAGCTACCTAATTAACTATGGCTATAGCAAATCAGTGATGGCTTTCTAGTGTAATTAAACCTATTCCTCAGATTAGGTTCATCATTTCCCAATCCTGATCTGTGTCATTCCACTTCTGCCACACATTTGAGTGTTTTTCCTGCTCTAACACACCAAATTTGTGCATTTACAGGCACTTTGTGAGGTTAAACTGAGTGTTTTAGAGCAAACACAACTAAATGTGAAGAAGGCGGATTGGGACACATGGTATAATTTCATTTAAATATTAAGATTTTGTAGTAAAAGCCTACAGACGATATCCTTTTCTCGTCTGAGGCATTATTCAAATCAGGAGCATGTAAAAGACAGGGCTGGTTAGCTCCTCTTGGGGGCGCTCTGTGATTCAGCGTGTTTGAGTATCAGCACGAGCATGGAGTTATTTCTGAGATTCTGAGATCCTCGGCGTTCCCAAAATGTTCAAGCTTTGGATCTGAATTAAACCCTGATATCACATATTTTTAAAAAACAAAGCTCATAACGTCATACGTTTTGGGTAAAATGGCTCGTGACTCATTTCCTTTCCTTGGTTCGTCACATTGTCGAACACAGCACAAACTGCACCTAGAAAAAAAGTAGTCCATATTTAAAATAAAAATGAGCACTGGCCCATTATACATACAGCTAAAAACTGTTCCACTTCACACATGAGGACTGTACCATTTTCACATTTGGCCTGAGCTCTGGAGTAGATCCGCCAGATCGTAGGTATCGAAAAAGTCCGAAACCCCCTCTCCGTTCTCCAGCCCCCAGAGGTAGTCATCGTGGTCGAGAGGGGGTGAGAAACTGACGAATGAAGGGTCAGAGGTCAAGGCTGTGCCTGGGAGCTGATCTTCGGTGATCTGCAGCAGACTGGGAGGAAGCCCCAGAATGCCCTCTACATCCATCAGGGTGGAGCTGCTACTACTACTGAGGGTCTGGGGTTTAGATGGTGTAGCTGTGGAGGAGAAAAAAAAAACCAGACATTTGTTTAAAGTATTTCAACAAGTCATATCAGTTCTCTAATTAGACCAGAGAGGGTCTTCATCTGGACCACAGTCTGCTAGTGTTCAGTGTTAGCTGTATTATTGTTATTATTATTATCATTATTATTGAGTATAATGCCACTCTTACCTTCTAGGCCGTGCTGCTGTTTAGGAGTGTTTGGACGTGACGGCGTGTTGGAGTGAGTCGTGTGTGGGATCCCATATGAGTGGTCCTTCCTGGCAGCGCCACCCTTTACCGGGCTTTCATCCTCTAGCACCTCCTCTGGACACAGGTACACCTCGATAGCACCGTTTTTACTCTTCAAATGGATCTGCATAGACCCCTGCTGATGCCAACGAAGAAAAAAAATTATTGAATGTATAATATTAAATACACAGAATTGAGTGAGAATTGAATGGCACTCTAAATGATCTAAATAATTTTATATACACGTGATGAACATGGTTGCATAGCTCAAATAAAATGACATTATTGTGTATTTGTACTGTATATTAAGTGAGGCACTGATATTTGCATTGAATCCCAAAATGATTTTTGATGGAGGCTCTTTCTACTCCTACTACTTTGGGAGGAAGGATTGTAATCAGCTTAGCACTAAGACCCTGGAAAAAGAGAGACAAGGATCGGCTCTATACTGGGCTCCTGAAGGATGATTGGTTAAAGACCTGAAGTAAGGTGTAAGATGAAGGTCTGACACTCACCCCAGATACCTCTGGCACCTCCAACTTGGTCTCAGAAGGAGCTTTGACTGCAATCACTGTCTGCTTCTGCAGGCTCGATATGGACCGAATGTCCTGATATGTCACATATCCAAATGTGGGTGCGAGTTAAGGTCTAATGGCTGCATGGCATGTACATTTTTCTGATTAAAATAAACTGATTCAAATACACACTTAGTCAGTCACATACATACTAAAGGGGATCTGCATATAAAATTTAAACACACATAAATGGGGCTGAAAGGATATCGTTGGTTGTCTTTATTTTCAGTGAGCTCTCGCAGCTGATTTGTGCTGGACAGGATGAGGTCATCCAGAGCGTTCTCCTTCCTGTCCAACTCAGCGAGTTCTCTCTGCAGAGCATTCGTCCGTTCCGAAGCACTCGCAGAGCCCTCAAATACTCCAGTCACCCTAAAACACACATCCACAAACAAAAGCATTAAACATGAGACCAGAGCCGGTTTAAACGTGGTAGCTGTTCTACAAAACACTGTAAAACCTTGTTTATCACATTAGTTAATAAGGTTAAGCGAAAATCCTCAAAGAAAACACTTTAAATGGGTTGTAAAAATGCAGAATGTTCAGTATCATCCTATTGAAAATAAGAGTCCTGGGATGAGCACAGGACAGGTCTTCGTTACAGGGAACCAAGGAGACTCAGCAAAAATGTCAACAAGAGCAGGTGGTAGATGGTGGTCAGATATGAAGCTCGGGTGACAGTGAAAGGCGGATTCATTCAGTCATCTTTAGTAAATGCTTCATCCTGGTCAGGGTCACTTTGGCTTATTTTATAAACCATAATTACTAATTTGAGAAATAGAATTTATTAAGCTCTTTAGAAAAGATCACAGAATGATACAAACAAAATAATAACTGTGGGAGTGGGCAGGATTGGTCATATTTCCTTTGGAAGTGGACAGGATTGGTAATTTCTTTGGGAGCGGACGGGATTGGTCATAATTCCTTTCGGCCTGGAGGGGATTGGTCATAATTCCTTTGGGAGTGGACAGGATTGGTAATTTCTTTGGGAGTTGTCGGGATTGGTAATATTTCCTTTTGGAGTGGACAGAATTGGTGATATTTCCTTTGGGAGTGGACGGGATTGGTCATAATTCCTTTGGGAGTGGACAGGATTGGTCATAATTCCTTTGGGAGTGGACAGGATTGGTGATATTTCCTGTGGGAGTGGACGGGATTGGTGATATTTCCTGTGGGAGTGGACGGGATTGGTGATATTTCCTGTGGGAGTGGACGGGATTGGTCATAATTCCTTTGGGAGTGGACGGGATTGGTGATATTTCCTGTGGGAGTGGACGGGATTGGTCATAATTCCTTTGGGAGTGGACGGGATTGGTGATATTTCCTTTGGGAGTGGACGGGATTGGTGATATTTCCTTTGGGAGTGGACGGGATTGGTGATATTTCCTTTGGGAGTGGACGGGATTGGTGATATTTCCTTTGGGAGTGGACGGGATTGGTGATATTTCCCTTGGGAGTGGACGGGATTGGTGATATTTCCTTTGGGAGTGGATAGGATTGGTGATATTTCCTTTGGGAGTGGACGGGATTGGTGATATTTCCTTTGGGAGTGGACGGGATTGGTGATATTTCCTTTGGGAGTGGACGGGATTGGTGATATTTCCCTTGGGAGTGGACGGGATTGGTCATATTTCCTTTGGGAGTGGATGGGATTGGTCATAATTACTTTGAGAATGAATGGAATTGGCCATAATTTCTTTGGAAGTGGGTGGAATTGATCATAATACTTTTGGGAATGAACAGTACTGATACAGTACTATGTTTACTAAAGTATTAAATTATGTGATATGGGAAACTGTTCTAAATATAATATGCTATTTATTCACTGTCCCACTGTCTCATGTCATGTTTTAAATGATCTTTATAATCATCCCTGAAGTTTTATTAACACTCTCATATATGGAGATTAGTTGTTGTTTTTTTTTAAGTGTGCTGTGGGTTGAATACACTTACAGCCACTGAATGTGGTTTTTGGATTTCTTGCGGATGAGCTGAACTCCCTCCAGCACGTTGGTGATGTCGTAGATCCTCCTCTTCTGCACCTCCAGAACTTCGGTGGCCCAGTTCAGGTCCAGAACGCCGTCTGCTGACTCGCTCAGCAGCCCCACAAACTTCTTAGTGAGCAGGCCGAGGGAGGTGTCGTAGCGTGTTCGTTCGCCTGGCGACTTGGGTGCTGTGTGATGAAGAGAAGAATCATTTATTTATTCATCTGCAGAACAGCTTTATCTAGGTCAGGGGTATGACAGATCGTAGTGAGGACAGGAAGAAAAGATGAAAATGCTCTTTGGACCCAAAGTTCATACTAAGCGTGAAAAGCCTAAAAGTGTAGTGAAATGAAACCAAATCAGAAGATTTTTTTATTGCGTGTATAATCCTGTGAGAATCTGAAATAGTTGCTTTTTGCATCATGAGTTACAGACACAGGTAATAATGCGACAGAACGTATTATTTATAGAGGTAACGTGCTCACTAAAATGTGATAGACATTTAAGTAACTTAAGAAATAATGAGACAGCACTGGTTGTTGTTTACAGCATGTCAATCAGTGCTTTTACATGACAGAACAATATGCTGTACATCATTCATATCACCAGTTATTTAGAGCACAATCTCTCTCTCTCACTCACTCCTTGGGCTGGAGAGCCTTGCCGACGGCGTGTTCCCTTTTCCTTTGGGTGTGCGGAAATCTGGGAGATAGAGGGGATCCTCCAAATCCAACCGCCTCTTTGCCTGGGAGAGAACAAACAAAAAATCATTATTATGGCAAAGCTTTCTGTAAGGGGATGTTTATTTAATATGGAGTGTCCAGTGTCAGTGCTTCTTGTCTTGTAAAAGATTTTGCTTCAGGACAGAGGACTTTCCAGGTTCTAGGTAACATTACAAGCTGCATTTTTTTAGCTTATTAATGTCATGATAGAGAGAAAAAAAACAAGAGGCTGGTGAGGGAACACCTGTTTATATCTGCATTCACATGAAAGTGATGACAGGAACTAACTTTCTTCACAGATGTAAATATACATAAAAAGTATAAAAAGTACAATATGTACATCTATTTTCCCATACTGCTTATCCTGCACAGGGCAGCGGGGGAGCCTGGACGGGGTGCCAATCCATCGCAGGCACACACATTCACACACTACGGACAATTTGGAAAAACTAATCAGCCTACAACGCATGTCTTTGGACTGGGGAAGAAACCGGAGTACCCAGAAGAACCCCCCGAACCGTGGGGGGATGCAAGCTCCGCACACAGGGCAGAGGCAGGATTCAAACACCCAACCCCAGAGGTGCGATCAAACGTGCTAACCACTAAGTCACCGTGCCCCCCGTACAATATGTCATTCATTGATAATCAAAAATGCAATCGTTAGCAACTTGCTGTGGTATAAGAGGAATAAAACATTATGGATTGCATTTATGCCATCAGTTTGGACAGATCACTTGAACAAAAGTGCATGCTCAAGTGCTCACTATTCATCTACCGCGCCACCCAGCATTTTCTCAAAGGCCTCACAAGCACTTAACAACCTCAGGCTTTAACAAGTGGCAGGAAGACTCTCTGACTAATCTCCTCCACCTCCTGCTCACTTTAACACTTCAGCATGATCAACATTACAACTGAACTGAACACGACTACAGATTAACATGCTTATTCATTTCAGTGACCGCTTGTTTAAGCAAGTTAAAGACAGTCACTTAAAGCTCATGTCTGATCTTAAGATACAAGACTACATAAAAATCCAATAAACCCAAAAAAAGACAATTATTAACAGTTAGCAAGGATTTTAGCATGGCATGGAATGCTAGGTGGTGGGATTTGTGACAACATGGAGGACTATGGGTCATTTGCATGGAGTACCCTCTGGAAAAAATGTGAAGTCTGTATATTTGGATTGTGATTTTAGCATCCATGTCTAGAATAAAAGTGTTTAAACTTGAGATACAGGGACTTTAGAAAACGTTTAGAAAACGCCATGTCAGATAGAAAAGCAATCACTCAGGGGGGAAATGTGAAATACAATATACAGACTGTACTGCTTTTCAGTTGTGACTTGAGGAAAACGTGCTACACCAAAAAGCAAAACCTTCATTGCGTTTGCTCTTACATCAGTAGGGGGGTGCTTTTTTTAAGAATTACACACTGACTGGGTGTCAGAGGTGAAAGGAATTCCCCGTTGCATTGCATTTCATCAGTGTGTTGCAGTCATGTCACACTGAAATGCAATCACTGCCCAATCACAGCCCTAAGCCATACTCAGGGGTGTGGCTGTAATCTGAGAAAGGAAGACTGCTTTGAAACCATAATTTTCCAGGAGGCCGTGTTACCTATATACATAGAGGAACATCCTTTGTAGAAAAAAAAAAAAAGATCAAGCTTGGCTCAGGATTCAAAGTAAAAGACTTTACTTTGTCTTTTGTATTTGGAGAAACTAAAAACTTTCATAAAAGAGCCCTTAGGAGTTCAACACTGAGCATTATTTCCTAATTTGCTTGTAAATAACTGGCAGCTAACACAGTCGATTGCTTTTATGAGTTTGATGTAGGGAATCTAATGTAACCACAAAATAGGATGCGAATCATGTGCCAAGATTTCAAAGTGCATTGTGTGTGTGTGTGTGTGTGTGTGTGTGTGTGTGTGTGGGCGCTGAATCCTATGTGTATTTGCATAAGGACGTCACGGTTTCTGAATTTTTGACTCCATTTGCATGTATCTGTGAGTGTGTGTGTGTGTCAGTCAAAAGAAGAAGCCTGGTATTGTCCCTAAGCTGAACGAGTTTTCCACCTGTCACTAACATCTGGACCAAAGAACAGGTGGAAGGAGGGAAAGGCCAAGTTTCTGTAGTTCGATCCTTGTTTCTTTTCCTCTTTCTCCTCTCTAGAAGAACAGATGTGCAACAGCCGGCTTCTTAATGACACCGTAATCTAGACATTTCAATCATGTAATTAGGTTTGAGGTAGGTTTGAAGTAACTTGAACTTCAAACTTGGATTTGTCTAGATTCTTGAATTGAAGCTGCTGTACTATAGAGAGAGAGAGAGAGTGTGTGTGTGTGTGTGCGTGTGTGTGTGTGTGTGTGTGTGTGTGAGAAAGGTTTCTGACTGATTAATGCTGATTTGGAGAAAGCAGAAGTGAAGATATTTGATATAACAACCAGGAACTAAACTTAGTATGTTACATCTCTATGACTTTATTCAGACAGTTGGAATATGATTTTCTGTTTTTACATATCTGATTTGAGCAAGACTCTATGGCTTCAATTAAACTGAATTAAACTCAAGCTTTTCCAGATTATATTCCCGCTTTCCACCCAGTGTTCCTGTGATAAGCTCTGGATCCACCACAACCTTGACCAGGATAAATAATTTACTAACTGTAATTGCCAAACTATTCATCAATTTCTTTAATGTCATGATGATATTAGTTTTTATTTGAAATCATTCACACAAAATTATACGCACACAAACCAAGGTGGTTGTAGTAGATCCAGGACCCTTGCAATCCATCCTCATGTACTCAACACACCGGGGTGTGTCGCAATCCAGGAGAACACCAGTACTACATAATACTCCCCCTTCTAAAAAAACTGCTAAAACAACTTATATAACAAATAAATAAATTATTTATTTATTATTAATAATAATAAATAAAATAATCCAGTTATCTGTTATCTAGAACCTGGAGGCATCACACCAACGGGTAAAGACTAAAGTTTTGGGTCACACCATCTTAGCCATACACGCACACACACACACACACATATGGGTAACTGAGAGGAAATGTCAGATCCTTTCCTCATATCTAAACCACAGTGATGAGTAAGCACTCTTTCTATGCAGTGTAACCAAATGAAATAACTCACCATCGAGAAAAACAACTGAAACCCTTTAAAACACATTTGCATGTTTCTGAAGAGCCGTGCCACAAAAAGGAAACTCAATTTTATATTGAAAAAGAAGGGTACAAATATTCAAGTCATAGGCCAAGCCTACATGAATTGCAATTGCACCCAACTAATTAATCTTATGAGAGAGAGTATAGTTTATGTTTCACCCAAAATACCAGACCTGAAGCACAGTTTAACATTGATGTTGCTCTTTGAAACAGACATGTAAGCCTTCAGTGCTTCATATTTGGTTTTATACAACAGTACTGGTGAATGCTCGATTCTGATTGGTCAGCAGGTATTGGGTAATTTTCCATAACAGCAGCTCTGACAGTAGTTCCGGCTGTAAAACAAATGACAGACTTATATTAATGCCATTGTTCTACTGTAATATATTACTATTTCTATTTGTAACAACTTACACAAAGACTGATCGTTGATAAAGTTTGGTGAAGTTTTCTCTAAGGAGATTTATTTAATGTTTATGAAAGGAGTCTCCAGAGTCAGTGCTTTGTAACAGTCAGTAGGTTCTGCCATGGGAAAGTCTTTTTGGATGTTTTCGGTTTCACAGAATCATGACCAACTTCATTTTTTTAACCTTAAGAAAGAGTAAGGCTGCTGAACAAACGACTGTTTATAGCTGCTATAGCATAAATTATAATAGGAACTAACTTGTTTTCTCAGACATTCCACAACATTAATGTAAGTACGTTGTGTTGTACTTTAACCCTTTCTCGCAGTACACTGGCGGTTCATTCCACCTTCGGAATAGAAATCGACTTATCAGACATTTTCAGTCAGTATAAACAAATGAATTACTGTATTTTAAGTCTGTTATAAGATTAGTCAGGACACTGTTGGGTTTCTGTGTGTAGAGTATCGTGACTGTGTTTAGCTGCTGGTGAGCAGGGTGATGGGAATGGGGAGGGGTTGAGCCCCCTGCTGATCAAACAATTCACACCTCTCCACAATAACACTGGTACAGAGATAAAATGGACAGCACAACTAAAGTTATTTTAATAGTAAAACACTGTATATAATTGCCACAATAAAATTGTAATATTTTAACCTAGTAGGCTAAGTAAAAAAAAGAAATACATATGAAAAACTGCAACTTGTTGAAATCCGGAGTGTATACTTTCATATGATCAATTATCCACTACTGTGGAGTGTAACATCACAAATAAATTCAATGCTGAACACGGGCACCCCCAAAACAGCCTCTGGTAAAGAGAGTTAATTAAGAAAAATTGTTAGCTTTGCTGTGGTATCAGAGGAATAAAACACTTCAGTGAGTGCTATTTCTGGAAAACAACCAATCTCAGAGCAATAAAAAGTAACTTCATGTCATATAAAACCACGTCATTATTCTCCCATAAGAGCACGCCCTGTCGTCTTCCTTCCTTATTCCTATATTCCTATTTTTACCTCCATATTCAAAAAGCAGTGTTGTTTTCATGTACACAACAGTCGTCCATTAGAGCTTTTCCACTGATAAACCAAAACTATTTGTACCCTCGTCAAGTGACCATTTTCCCACCACTTAACGATACATGTGAAAGGACGAGTCCTCAGTAGCTTGTGGGATGATGGCCAGTGATGGCCAAGAGTAGTAAAATACTACTTGAAATTTCCAAATTGATTTCTTTGATGCAAAATTTAATAGACATGCATACAGTATAGCTTGAACTTTATATCAATATGTGCATGGCAATGTCACTTGTCTAACTATTGAGCATGAGACCCAGTGATTGTGTTGGACTGCCATAATGGCGAAGAGCGAACCAAATAAGTCCCAGGGTGCCAACAGTTGGGTGCAGAGTACAGCTGTACAGGCTGTTAGGTTATACCATTAAAACTACTTGGAATTCAGCTTGGACATGGCAGGTTTTACATTGATCATGGGTAATAAATGTAAAATGGAGTTAAATATCAGAGGAAACTCGATAGACATATAAAAGCTAATATAAAACAAAAATATATATCATACACTTGTGATGCTGCCTCCTAAAGCCAACAAAAGCTCTGGCAGACAGTCACTACACTATTAACATTAATCACTACACTAATAATTATGTTTAGCTAATCAATAGTCTGCACTACTTATAGCTCCACCCAATTCAGCTCACATAATAACCAAATTCAGCACGGATTGCATAATACAATACAGGAAGTAACCGCAAAATTCAGGACCACAGATTTGCTATTGTACCCATTGTTCGGTGTAAAATTGTTTGCTTAGTTATGTTTCAGAATGCCAGCAAGAATTCCCACATGTTCGAAACTCCTACAAATGGTTAATACTACTACGTTTCCAAAAACTGTAAATGTTGTGGTTGTTCTGCAACTTCCTATGGGTTTAAATCCCCACCTTTTACACACATTCTTCAAATAGGGTCCACATCCATACAAGACATGGCACAACAGTCAACCCTTCCCCCCTTCGTCCTCTACTGATCTGTAGTGCAACGAAAATGAAAAAGCCTCGCCTGATAACTGAAAATGAAAATCAGAACACACTGGACCAAAAAAAAAAAAAATCTCAAGTCTTTGTTGAGACAGAGTGTATTACATGTGACTGGAACAATTAGCTGCAACTAGAATTTTAGTCATGTGACATCATGTCTATACTTGCACCCTATGTCATGGACACACTAGACACACTAGTCAAATTGTCTGCAAAACAGTAGTAAAATAAACAGCATAAACAAACAAAAAAAAAGTTTGAAAAAAAAAATCACGTCAAACACGTTTAAAAACTTAAAAAATACATCACCATACCGATCTCAGAAAAGTGTATCGCGTAATCATTTATCACGATATTGATATTATAGTTAGTGATATATCGGCCCAGCCCTAGTCACAGGTGTTTTGTACACTTTTCTGGCCACAAACTTCAGGATCTTAAAGGCTGGAATCTGATTGGCTCTCTGCGCTTGTGTGCTGGTTTCCAGCGGGAAAGCAAACTTTTGAACAGCATGACACAATGAGCTTGATCACTGGACTCAATTCAATCAAATTCATGAAATCCGATATTTAAAAGTCATTACAGAGTTTTGCGTGATGTAGTTAGTGGTGAGTAAGTATGAGATAATCTCATATGCTACTGAGCTACAAGATAAGACCTGTGGCTGGTGAATGCTAGAATGCTAGTCTGACTTACGAGACAACATACTGTATTGTACATACTGTTCAGAGTAAGCTTTATGAGTCTTGGTGTGTATATTTTCAACATACTTTAATGTTAAGTGTACATTTTTGTGGTCTTAGGTTGTAAATTAAGACATGATCAGGCCTTATTCAGAATACTGTACTGCGTTCATCAATAGATTTGCTTTATCAGTGAGGCACAGACATGAAACTTATTAACAGTACGACTTGTATTGCACAATTTGAAATTATGCCCAAACATCCTGAGATACGGTATTCTGTATTTATCCCACAAGCTTATCCTATGATGACGTCTAAGTTACATGTAAACTGGTGTTTTTCAATGTAACTACATTATATACTACACAAGTCTCACTGTAGCTTTCTCAAAAGTAACAAAAAGCCTGGTCTGAGAACGCCTACACACATAATGCATCTGCCACACCCTAGAATACACACACACACACACACACACACACACACATACACACACACACTCTCTCATTCATATTTCAAAAGGTCATCCTGAATTACTGATGATGCCATCAAAGGTTTCAGTGCAAAAGGGAAAGAAATGAGTGTGTGTGTGTGTGTGTGTGTGTGTGTGTGTGTGTGTGTGTGTGTGTGTGTGTGTGTGTGTGTGTGTGTATGAATGTGTTACAGAGACAGACAGGGTGGTACAGGGACAGAAGCAGAAGGAGAGAAAAAGGTGGAGTTCAGCTTTCTACTGTCTTTGATATGCAGCAGGCTGAAGGTGCTGAAGCGCAGTACTGGATGGGTGATCGATGGGTAATAAAACTCCTGCTTTGGAGGTGGACAGAGGACAAAGTGTCTTCTCACACTTCTGAGACCTGAAGAGTTGGAGGTCACCATTATTGGGTGTCTGTGTTTACTGGAAAGAGGCTGTAGATTCAATCCAAGTTCACACACGTACACAACTAAAGTACGTATGAGGGACATACAGAAGCCTGTAGATGTGTGCTGTTATCGTCATGGGCAGTGTTCCTGTTACAGGGAGAAGTGCTGAGGCAGTAGCAGCACATTGAAACAAGTCTACAAACTGTTAAAGCCTTCAACTGTCTGACACAGACGCTAGAAAACACATACATATGCGAATACAAACCTCTTTAGAATTTATCTGCATGATATGCTAGTGTTCTAAATAAGACAGTTACTTGTGATTAAAAACACATCAACAGACACATTTCAGTGTTCAAAGGCATGGTCTGGTGAAACATCACATTTAAACATTGTTCAATTTCCTTTCAATGTGATCAATAAGTAAAGAAAGAAAAAGAAATTTCATGTCCAGTGTTTGCTTATTTAGTTCTGTGCCTCAGCCACGAGACTAAGGTAGCTTGTCTAATGCTTTCCTTAAATACATGCCCAAATAGAGCTGGACGATATGACAAAAAATATATCATGATATTTGAGGACATTTCTACGATACACGACGTGTATCACAATATATAGTTTAGCCAACAAACTATCCGCAAAACAGTAGTAAAATAAACAAAATCCCGTTAAAATGAGTTTGACGATACTTTTCTTTAATGCCTACAAAGACAAAGAAGATTGTGGCATCCATTATGTACCATTTAATTTGTAATTATTAAAAGCGTAAAAAAATACATCACCATACCAACGATATCTCAGAAAAGTGTATCGTGTAATCACTTATCACGATATCGATATTATATCGATATATCACCCAGCCCTACGCCCAAATCCAATATTTTTGCTTTGAATGACACATTAAGCTACATAACCTTATATTTTAACAAACAAGTTTCTAAAAGTAGCTGTAAAGTTAAGTTCTTATAACAAATTTTAGTGGAAAGTGGAACTACGTATATTATCATCTGAATAAATTACAGCCTTCTGGACAATTCTGCCTTCAGACTCTGGGAAGCAGACCCTATAGGGCAGAACAATGCTGCAGTAAGGATAATGGATGGCCGCACACTACAACCCTAACCCTAACCCACATACAGCTGCACAGTGAAGCTTTGTTCATGTTTATAGAATATTTTAAATTGTGCTGTGTCCTAAACAACATCAACAAGTGTGTGATATCGCTGAAGAACTGGAAGCCATTTTAAGGCATATATGTAAGGAAAGCATTTTGGGTGTGATAAGTAAGGAATAAAACACTTGGGAGTTTTATATAAATAGTCAACAATGAGGTGGTTTGATGCAGCCCATCACCAACCGTACCACCCTGGAGTTGATTATTTTCTAATAAAAGCATGTCCTGAAGTGGTTTAATCCACTTATATCACAGCAATATGCAAATGATTACTTACTTACTTTTTATATTATACTTATTGTTAATTATCATATTTATAATCATATAATAATGATCATATTATCTTATGTTGTGGAACGTCTGAAAAACAAGTTAGTTCCTGTTAGCACTTACATTATAGCAGCTATAAACAGTTGTTCCCTCACCAGTCTTTATTCTCTCTCTCTCTCTCGATGTTAAAATGAAAAAAGAAAGAATCACAGCTAGTCATGGTAAAGAGAAACTCCTCCGTACTGTAGACTTCTGTGTCTGAAAAGTTAAATTAACACCTTTATGCTGACACTGGGGACTCCTTCTAAAAAACACTAAATATGTCCCTAGAGAAAAGCTTTACAATATTAATAACCATACATGTTTTTCTTTAACATGTTTTTAAAAATCTTTTCATTATTAAATTGGCTTAGATTATGTGAAGTATCCGATGTACAAGTCTCAGTGAATTAGCTGTTGCTATAGAAAAACAAGATATTTAAATGAGTGCATAAATATAAATGTGCCTTGCTGCCAGAACTACTGTCCATTATAGAAAACTCCATCCAGCTATTCCTTTAACAAAGAACTGTAGCATTACTTACAATTCCTCTAACTCTAAACTAACAGCCGGTGAAAGTCTGACCCAACAGGTGCCAGACTGGGGGACATACGCCTACCAATGTGAGCATGTTTCAGCTCATGAGCAGTTTACACACATGAGCAACCAGTGCCCCACTTTATAATGTCACACTGTCAGACTGAAACTATGACAGAGCAAGAGCTCAGTTTACTCTGCAGTGTGGGGAACAAAATGTTCTGTACTGAGTACTGAGTACTGAGTCTGTCATGAGGATT
Source organism: Cranoglanis bouderius (assembly GCA_023630585.1). NCBI lineage: Eukaryota > Metazoa > Chordata > Actinopteri > Siluriformes > Cranoglanididae > Cranoglanis > Cranoglanis bouderius. The sequence goes on from CM042543.1 coordinate 7,243,471, forward strand.
TTGTTTTATCCATTCAGTTACTTTAATGTTGTGTAACATCCATGAAACAAGTTAGTTCCTGTTATCACTTATGTTGCAGCAGCTCTTAACAGCCATTCCTTCACCAGCTTCTCCTGAAGTTAAGAAGGCAAAAAAAAAATTAAAAAATGTTACCGAAAATCTGCAAAGTCCTCCATCCTGAAACCTGTCTAAGCATTTCACCCTGTTCGAATCCTGATGGTGCTACCAGGATGCCTCCGCTCCCATCTACACGGCACAAGGTCTTACTGAATGGTTTGGTGTGGATGAAATGATGTAAATCATATGTTACAGCCTTCACGGTCACTACATCCCAACCCAATTAAACACCAGTGGGTGGTTTTAGAGTGACGAGTGGCTCTCTCCACCACCACCATCAAAATACCAACTGAGGGAATATCTTTCGGAAGTATGGTGTTTATCCCTCCAGTACAGTTCTAGATACTTGTGTCAAGGTACAATAAAGCTGTTCTGGTGGCTCGTGGTGAGCTTAATAAGCTAATGTATGTAAATAGCATATGGCTTGGGACACAGCCTTGAGGTGTGCATCAGGACAGAGCGTTTTTTACTTTCAGAGCAAAGACAGGCTACGTTGACTGACATGGTAGTGTACTGGGTGCCTGCATGGTACAACACATTTACCTTATTCATACATCTTCAATATCTGCTTTATCCTGGTCAGGGTCACAGTAGTGCAAATGGTTTATTATTATACAGTCTTAAGTGAAAGTGAAAGTGACATGTGCAGGCCAATGTATGGTAACCCATACTTGGAATTTGTCCTCTGCATTTAACCCATCCAAGTTAGTACACACACATTAGAAGTTGTGAGTAGTGAACACACACACTACAAACCGTGAACACACCCGGAGCAGTGGGCATTTTTGCTGCGGCGCCTGGGGAGCAGTTGAGGGTTAAGGGCCTTGCTCAATTGCCCAACAGTGGCGGTGCTGGGATGTAGGTAGGCGCAAATAGAAAATAATAATTGCAGGAGCGAGTGGGATTGGTCAAACACTCTGCGGGAACGGACAGGATTGGAATTTCAGGACGGATTAAAAGACAGTCCTCACACACCTCTAAAATGGACTTGGGATTTAAATGCTCTGTTGCCAAAATTTAGCACACAGAAGAAGAAGACTTTATTTATCACATATTCATTAAAGCACATTGAATTTTTTTTCTTTGCATAAAACGGCTTGTTAGGAAGTTGGGGTCAGAGCACAGGGTCAGCCATGAGGGTTCATGGCCCTCAAGGGCCCAACAGTGGCAGCTTGGTGGTTCTTGGCCTTGAAATCCCCGACCTTCTGATGAGTAACCCAAAGCCTTAAGCGTTGAGTCAACACTGCCACTGGTGCATACATGCAGAAGATGAGAAATATTAAGCAAATAAAAAAGTAGTAGATAATAATGTAGTTGGCTTGCTCTTTCGCTGACTCAACATACTCAGCCGCTGCTAGTGGATGTGGATGATCGCCAAACTGGTTCGGCCCACGCAGCAAAAACTAGAAGCGATAACGTGTCAGGATTTTGGTCCTGACACTGCTTCTGCTACAGCTATAGTGACCTGCCCAACCTTTCCAAACTGACATGAACAGGTTGAACCTGACAGACAGGTGTTCAGTGTGATCAGAACAGGTGGAAGAACCATTACAGCTTCATGAATGAATTAAACATCAAAATAAGCAATGTGTTTCTTCACCAGTCCAAATCTCCAGTCTATTAATAGCATTTCTAACATGCAGCAAATGCTATAACATCAAATAAGGGAAATAATGCATGAGATATGATAGCTGATGACATAAACACATGGTGTGCATCCCCCCCACCAAGCTTACCACTACAGTTAGACTCACGGCATATATACACTTAAACAGACATCTCACCCCTTCCCCCTATTTCTTTCTCCCAGCTCCCGTAGGACTAATCTTAAAAAAAACCTCTTAACCCCCAACTTGTCAGACATTTTTTATTCTAATACACTCACACACCCACTCACTACAGGTTGCACTTTGCTGATCTGCAGACCAGCGAGCACAGATGGAGGTCAGGTAACAGCTAACCCTAGGTTAATCCTGAAATGAACAGCAGTCCACTACTAGTAATCGGCCTGGTGAAAATTAAGTGTTTGGAAATATGCAAATGTGAGTAATAGTAGTAGTAGTAGTGTAGCTTTTAATGCCAGGTCAGTATCTGTGGCTATCTTCATGGCAAAAATGGACTTTACAAAAATTACAAGCGTTGCATAAATACAATAAAAATAAAACCAAACAAAAGGAAAATACAGCAGTTAAGATTATATATGATCTTTTACATTTACATATGATAAAAATTCTAAAACCTTTTCTGGTAAAATCATACTAAACAAGTCCTTCAGTGAGCTTACTACATAAAAATGATGTATACTTGCATTAAAAGCAGGGCCGTCCAATAAAATATGTTTAATGGTAGTGGGGACTTGCAGAACATACACAGAGTCGGATCGTTGCCTTTTTATGTACATGTGAATTGTAAATATATTAACCAAAAATGGTAAGTAAGATGAAAACATGGGTTCTCAACCTTTTTGCACACAGATACTGTTTAAACTGTAAAGTTGTACAGTTGTGTGTGTGTGTGTGTGTGTGTTTATGTGTGTATATATATATATATATATATATATATATATATATATATATATATATATATATACACACACACACACACACACACAACTGTACAACTTTACAGTTTAAACAGTATCTGTGTGTATATATATATATATATATATATATATATATATATATATATATATATATGTGTGTATATATATATATATATATATATATATATATATATATATATATATATATATATATATATATATATATACACACACACACACACATATATATATATATTCTTGCATTTTGCTGTTAATATTAGCAATATTAGTATTAATGATACATATTAAACAGTATTAATTAATTAATTAGTATTATCCAGATTAAATATGAAATATCAATGTACCTAATATCATATATATCCATATCAATCAGATAATTTCCATATTAACCAGATAATGACCCTATTAGATCAGATAATGTCCATATTATATCAGATCATATCCATATTAATCAGACAATATATTGACCAAAGAAGGCAAATGCACTAGAAAATATAGTGGAAATATCGTTACATATTTATTTACGTCTCTCTATCGTCTCTGTCGACACGTGGGTGAATATCCCTTTTCTTTTTTGATAATTTCAGGATCTGATTAGGTTTAATAGGTGTAATAGATCGGATACCCAGAGCACAGCAGTTGGATTGTAATGTAGTGTGTGCTGGTGTTGAAAGCGTACACTAACACTTCACAGTATGTGATGGCAGCACAGTGGCTCTGCAGGCAGCGTGATGCATGAACTACTATTTAGTACATTAGTGTGCTGATCTGCACGTAGCCCCAGTGTCAGTGTGCTAATCGGAAATAAAAGCGGGTTCTTACCGGGAGTCGGGTAGAGGGCTGGCGGCCATGCTGAGCTCGTGCTCCGTGCGGGGTGGCGTACAGACAGTCAGCGGTTCTCCGCTCGGTCGCCGGTGTGTTTCCGAGCTGTGTAAAGTAGCCGAGCGGCACTGAGCTCGTGAGCGGACTCGCGAATCCCGAGCTCAGCAGATCCGCTCTGACTCCGGAGAGAAGTTTCTTCTGTGGGCAGGACAGAGCGACTGGAGGCCGGGCAGAGGCCGGAGACACGCGTCTGGGTGTCCGGATCATGGTGTACACTGATCACCGACAAAAGCTCCAGAAAAATTTCTGCAAGCGGAAAAAACACCCCGAAGTGTGTGCGGTTGCTTTGAGTCTTTGCGGTTCCGAGCTGCTTCTGTACGGGTCAGTGATTCAGCAGTTTATTTCGATTTTTGTTTAAAGTGTTTTTTTTTTTTTAAAGAGCAGATTACAGAAAAATCTAGGAATTTATGAATATGCAATCAGTATTTTCTCGGAATACAAAAGAGTCCGGTGTCCTTTGTTCCAGTAGCCGCAGCACCAGAGGATTTCAGCTTTATACACTGAGATTGATTTAAAATGCACCTTTCATTCAAACTGTTCAGTCCTTCAAAAGCTGAAATTCGGCTGATTTTCACTAAAACGCGAATAAACCTTTAAATATCGGTTTGTCTTTTTGTTTTATTTTTGTTTTCCTCGGATATGGACTCGGTAGAGCTGAGCTGTGGACTCCAGCAACGGCTGCACTGCTCCCTCTTTGACACCAAGCCGGAACGACAGAGCCCAGTTTTAGCGCCAAATTACGTCCCGCGAAATTCGCATCTCCCGCGGTTTGAGGCGCGCTCTGATTGGTCGACGGCACGCTGCGGCCCGCGCGACTCCGCATAAATTAGCATAAAGCAGTTGGAGGACGGCGCGACCCTCAGCCTTAAAGGGCCAGCGCGCCTTTTTCCCTTTTATCTCCCAGGAACAAAGAACATCTATAACAAAGAGTTGTTATATATAAATGTTTTTTTTTTTTAAATATATATATAATACAGAAATTGTATTTAAGATGTGAATATTTCCTAAGACTAAGAATTCCTTACCAATTATTTTAATGTCTATCATAAATATGAAATAGACCATTTAAAAAAAAAAAAAAAAGCATATTACACAGCAGGGACACAGGAAGGCATTTTGGGGTGAGTTGAGGTGATGAAAATTTAAAAAGCAACACCAGAGTAATTATTGGAAATTGTCAACAGAACATGAGTGGATATGTCATTTTTTCTTATTTTTGTCATGTTGGAGCCACATCAAAAGTAGCTTTCCCAGTGTATTGCAGTGTATCTCCAAACACACCCCCCCCCCCCCAAAAAAAAACAACAAAAAAAACAAAAACAATTGAACGTGGAATTATATCATTTTTGAGCTCTGCAAGTTCGAGTTACGAGCATTGGGAAAGACATGGCCGTGTTCATAAAGGTGTGTGTTTTGTTAGCAACAAGCTAGTCAGCTAACATTATTGATCATCGGTTTTTGATGTATTTACTTTCTCAAAACACTGGTCAGTGTTAAAGATTTAACCAACTGTGTCACCACAAACTCATTTAAAGCATTTAAGTTAGATATTAATTACAGCTGATGGTGTGAGCAGCCATGTTGACATGACGTTATGTACTGAACTCAGGGTTGAGGAGAACTTCCCGACTTTCCAAGTAAGAATATTGAGTTGAGGGGGCATTTTCTTTCTCTTTTCCTAGTCGGTTGTCAGAAATTGTGACACAGCATATGTCACATACCATGACATCATCAAGAAAAGGGCTCACTTGATTGACTTGATTGTCAAAATACATCATTGTGATCATCTCTTTGACACAAAAACTATATAGTGAGAAAGCAGCAAAAAAAATCAATCACACCTTATAAATGTGTATCTGTAAGCCTGTTTTTGCCCTGTGTTATCAACAGTCTTTTAAGATTATTGCTTTTTATTAATCCAATAAAGTCTCAAATTCTATAACAGACTGCACAATAACTTGCTCTCCATGTTCCGATTAAACGATGAAGATCCTCTAACGATAGACCTATGTTTAAGGAAAACTGCTATGTTCTGCTTACGTCATTAATCAGTATGACCTGAGCTCGTGCAGAAAATGGGGTCAGATAAACAGAAATATTCTTCAAAGTGAACATAAGGATATTTTTCTGTCCATTACCATGTTTCATTTATGTTTTTCCATTACTACTAACATATTCGTAGCTGTCCCATGAGTTTTACGACGTCCTATGCTGTCCGCCTCTTGGTGGATTTTAGACAAGCATCATAGAATCAGAATAATTTTACTCACATTTTATTCGCCATTTTTCTTGGTGTTTGGTCACAACACAGTATATTCAATACACACATCCCAGACAACACAATTAGCATCCTAATACACAAATACAAATATTACACCTAATATGTAAAAAAAAAAAGCAAAAGCAGAACTTAGTCGTTGGCTGTCTTTGGTCAGATCAGTGGCACTAAATTGGCCACAGGTGAGCGCTACATTATGTGTTCTAAGACCACCGAACTCACAACCAAAGAATTCTTTTGCGATGTGTGATTGTTGTCTGCAACAGGAAAATCAGCCTGAAAATCGTACAGCATAAAGTCAGCTTTAGGATTCCAGGTAGTGGTGAAATTTTGAACTTTTGTTTCTACTGCATTATACAAAAATATAAAGGCACCAGATTTATTTGTCTTAAAAAATATTGCCTTTTAAATATACAAGTTTATCACAATTACTGCATAAGTGGCCATGGGCTGCTTTATGGCTGCTGTTATTCTTTTTTTTTTTTTTTTTTTTAATTGCTTACCATAGATACAGCATGTGTCACAAGGAAGAAATATGCTTATGACATTAAGGGTTGAGTAAGTAGCGGCACTTAATATGAGGACTCACTGTCTTCATTGCTTATAGTACCCGGATATCGTTCACCAGCAAGTAAGTGTTCTATCAGAGATGGTCTTTCTATGGTTAACCCACCTGTGATTACGTCTCATCCTTATGTAGACTGTATAGTCATTTCACTATGGCTTGGCCGTCATTTATTAACATTTATTAACAGATGAAAGTTGTCTTGGTTTCAGATTAGCTCTAGTTCCCATATTAATATGACAATATTACAAAGAATGCAAAACGTATAAACCTAGATCAGTTTGTTTCTTATATTTGTGTGTGATAAATGACTTCTTCTGAAGGAAAAAAAAGAAAGAAATTAGGAATGTTTATCATGTCGATGTGGCTATCTTATCACCAATCTTAGGAAACTTCTAGGTCCCTCATTTCTAGGACAGCTGGAGGGAAACCTCACACACACACACACACACACACACACACACACACACACACACACACACACACACACACAAAATCCAACAATCACACACACTATTTGTGTGACAAACTTCCATTGACATAATTATATTATATTATTATATAATAATTAATGGTATGTTACAATTAAATCTAACCCCAATGTTAATCTCAGTAATTCAAATGAAACATTTAGGTTGTTTTAGCTTTGTTTATTTATTTATTTTTAAAATAATAAAAATGGAACCTGCCAAATGTTCCCACAAGGTCAAAACTGTCACATATTCCTATTCTTGTGAAAACATTTAGTCCGCATCAATATATAAAAATGCTCCGCAAAGGACTCTATTTGAGGGACATCGCCATGGGAAGAAAGGCTTTGCAAGTTAAAAAATGACAGATTCCCTTCTGAATTCAAGTCATCATGTGATATCGAGTCTACTGTCAATAACCTTCAGAAATGACTATTCAAACACTACAAGATCTGTCCTTTAGTTGACTCTACATTTGGAGGCTACCCAGCTACTTTTGTTATGGGTGGCAAGACTGTGTTGCCTGTAAACATCATTTCAGCTTTATTAACAGTGAAATGTGTTTTAGAGCATTTCCAGAACTAGTTCACCCCTTAACTCTTACACACTTGGACTATTACGCAGTTATTTACCTTAAGGCATATGCCTAACTACTATTAATTATTCAGTAACTAAGTGAAACTAATAGGAAAAGGTACGTAGTTACAAGAGTGAGGAGTGTCTGGACCCCTGACAGGTCCTTTGTGAAAAATCGTATTATCTATGCAAATGATATATTTTTATGAGCTAGAAATTAGTAATACGCTATGTAATGTACATATTTTATGTTATGTAACTACACTTTCAACTCACCGTCCACCCTGAACATTTTATAATCCACTCACCGTGTAAGCCCCCGGTAATGCACTGCACTTAGTGGCCTCTGGGTTTATCCACTCGTTTTAACTCGTCATGCATTCACACACACACACACACACACACACACACACACACACACACCTACCTGCAGGTTCTTAACCAAGCTCCAAAACATCTCCAAAACATCTAAAACAGTAAAATTATCTCCATGATCTGATAGACTCATTCAAAAATATGTGCTTTGAATAAGGCATCCACACTATAAATCTATAGGCAGATAACAAATCTAAGGAAAAACCAGTGTCTCTGTTTTGCTGTTGTTTCCTTAGCATAGGTTTCCAGCTGTAGTTCTGGAGAACCCTCTGTCCTGCACATTTTTGTGTTTCTGCTGCTTTAACACACCTGTTTCAACTAATCTGCAAACCCTTCCTGGGTTGAAGTGGGTGTGTTATAGCCAGGATAAACACTAACATTTGCAGGACAGCAGATTCTCCACAACCTTGGTTGAGAACCTGTGTTGTTCTGGCAGCTCGAGGTGGCCCAACACCTTGCTGAGACACTATGCTGGTTTTTCCATTCGTCTTTATTTACTACATCAGGTGAACCCAATCAATCATTTCTTGATCACATATTATAAAGTGTAAGTATCATTTGAGTATCATAAAAGCTATCAGGATGTAGTTGTGATTTTCCCCTGGTGGTTACAACTTTGATCTACTGCAAAGGTTCAGTTCGGTGTATATATAGTGCTCTAGAGTCGCACTCTCTCACTCACTTTCAGTAACCACTTTATCTTGGTCAGGGTCACAGTTGATTGGGAACACTGGGTGTCAGACTCGAATACAGCCTGAATTAAATGCCAGTTCATCACAGGACACCACACACACACACACGCACACACACACACACACACACACACACACACACACACACACACATTCACACATTCACACACTCATTCCCACTTGGGGGAAACTGGAGAACCTGGAGGAAACCCACATGGACATGGGAGAACATGCACAGAAACTCCACGCAAACATTTGTGGTGGTTGGTCTTGAATGTGCCGATATAAATAAAACTAGCCATGCTAGTCATCCTTCTTAGACTAAGAATATATTTAGCAAGCACAAACTGAACAGAAATAAGAAAATTAAGAGAAGTTCACATGACCTTAGAGTGTAGAACTGCTAAAGTCAAGAGTATAGTTATATTGAATATCAGCATGGAATATCTCACTGATTTATACATTCCTGTTAAAGGTGCGTCCAGTTAAATGAGTGTCCCTTCTTCCTTTTCATCTTCATCTGAAGAGCTTTCATGTTTTAAGCCAAAAGTTATTTTCCTGAGAAGTATCTTTTGCCATGTCCACTGATGATGTCACTAACACTATTGCAGTAACAGTTTCGAACTAGGAAGTGGAATTTCTAGTAGCAGACATAGACAAGTGGAGTGATATATACAGTGAAACATCCCAGTGCGGTTATAGGAAATATAGGCACCCTTGGAACGCCGCTCGACCAATCAAAATAGTGGACAGAACTAACTGCTGGCCTAAGAGAATAATGGCTGCCAAATGTGGTCAGTCATATGATCGTCTTCTTTAGGTTTGGAAGTCTTCTTTACCTTGCCAAACTATCATTATTATCATTATTACTATGTAGTTTGAGTGACTATTTCATGTTTCTAGCACTTATTACAGACCCTGTGTTAGTTGTGGCTCTCTCTGTTCCCCCTACTTCCATCTCATACTTGCTTGTACATGTAAATGTCTTTGAATAAAACAATTAACCACATGAATAACTGAAAATGCCATAACTTGACTTAATCTGTGACTGGATAACCTGCTCATGGATTCTGCTCATGGATTCCTTTAAACCATACAGCTACAGTTACAGAAGGCTGTCTTAATGTAAGGCTTAATCAGACTATACTGTGTATGATTGCCATGGTCATGTCCTCTCTACAGGGAGGAGAAGAAGATTCACGCAGAACAGTGTCTTATCTCACTTAAACACAAAGAGAGTGTCAGGCCTTCCAGTGACACTGATAACTCCTGCGGTTCCCACCCTGCCATTTGCCTTAATGTGCGTAAAACACACCCCACTGCCTCTCTGCCACAACCTGGCAGTGGTTTTACCTGTTCTGTTAAATGAACTTGTCTGATTACTATCAAAGCCTACATGGTATTAGGTAGGGAAACAAAAATCTTCACACGGTTTATTTTTCTGAAATAAATAAGGAAGACAGCTTTCTTGGTATCTTGTTTTGAGTACATACAGTATTAAACTATGAATTCCCATAAAAAAATAAAGTGTATTACTTAAAACCCCCTAAGTGAAAAATATAACTGATTTCATGTCCTGCAGCTTCAGCAGTGGTTTCTTGTACAGCTGATGCAGGACTTCCTGTTTCTGTAGGAACTTTGTGTGCTTTTCTGCAAATTTATTTTTACAGTTCCTATATTTATCACAGAAGTACACGGCAGTTATCCCCTTTATTATTATAATACCAGTTGATAGTGAAGGTGGATGTGAGTGCAAACAATTTATTGTGTAAAGCACAAACAAAACAAATCAAACCATGAACCATGAACATGAACTATGGGTACGAGGCAAGAAACATACAGACTTTAAGCGAGAACGTGGTACACACGTCAACAAACGACAGCAACATCAACATCAGCAGACACTTGACAGTGAAACACAGAAAAACTAGAACTTAAATAGTGGTGCTAACAAGGCATAATGCAACACAGGTGAAAGTGATTAGGGAATATGTGACCAGATCATGTAACGTACAGGGGCTGATGGGTATGCACCATTTAGCGATACTACGACATTGACAGACTTCAGTATCCACAGTGAATATCAACTGAATTTATCTCCTAAAGCTTATCTTGAGAAACACTTCACTAATGGAATATGTCCATGTTTCCCACTTATTGAAATGTAGAATATGATGTTTCCATCTGTATGTCCATAACGGACAGTTCATTTGTTACATAATGGAGCTTTAAAGGTTCAGTTTGCAATGTTACCCATTTTCTCTCCAATTTAGTCATCAGTTTCCACTCACTAGCTCTGCAATAGCATATGACAGCTACCAACCAGGGAGGATGAAGGCTAACACATGCTTCCTCTGAGACATGTGAAGGCAGCCAACCTAATTTTTTCAAACTGCTGTTCACAGAGCAGTGTAACACACTCCGAGGTAAGTGCTATCTACCCTTTTCTGCATTCATGAGCTCACAGAACCCTATGACTGCAAAGTGATGATGTGATTGACAGGGGAGAGGGAGTATATCATCCCTCCCACCCAGACAGCACGGCCAAAATCGGTCCCTAGATTCACTGCCACGGATGGCTGTGGCATCATATGGATTCAGGAGTGTAATTTTTGTGATGGCCACTCCAATACATTCACTTTGTTGTCTTTAAGCTATTGTATTACAGTTTTGGAGGTATGTTTAGGATCATTGTCCTGCTGAAAAACCCAGTTGCAACCAAGTTTTAACTTTCTGGATGAAAGGTGGTGTTTCAGTATTTCTAGATAATCTTCCTTCCTCATGATGCTATCTATTCTCTGAAGTGCACCAGTCCCTTTTCCACCAAAACACCCCCACATCATGATGCTGCCACCCCCATGCTTCACAGTTGGAATGGTGCAAACCTGCAAACTTCAGTTTGGCTTTTTGATGCCAATCTTGGAATTAGGGCTTTTTTCTTGCACAACAGCTTTCAGGCCATGATGACGTATGAATCCATTAATGGTGGATGTACACATTCGGTACCTGAAACCTCCAACTCCTTCACCAGTTAATTTGTTGTTGTCTTGGGGCTCAGTTGAACCTTTCAGATCAAAGTTCATTCATCCCAGGGAGATAATTTATGCCTCCTTCTTGAGTGATGCACTGTCTGTGTGGTCCCAAGATTTTTATGTTTGTATACAATTGTTTGTACAGATGTTTGTGGTACCTTCAGCTTCCCAAGGAAGAACCAGACTTCCAGACTAGTCTAGGTACACAGTTTTTTTTTCTTCTTCTTAGGTCTTGGCTGAGCTCCTTAGATTTCCTTATGGTATCAAGGGCAAAAAGGCCCTGAGTCTAAATACAGTCACAGGTGCACTCCTAATTTATTCCTGATTATGACAGTTGGCCAATAAGAAGCCTTTAAAAGTCATTAGAGATGAACTGGTGTCCCATCATGTCACATTCTGAGATTTTCTTCTGAAATTCCTGAGAGCCACAACTCGGCTGTCTTTGGTCACAAAGGCGCTAAATCGGTGAGCATTTGATATCAATTCATCTGAGATAACTGATTTTAACTCACGACCAAGAAATTCTTTCACTCCAGATACCACACATATTAGCATGATGTGTACAGTTTACGTCTCAATGACTGTAGGACATAGATTTTGACCTTCTGCTACTTCCAACAAACCCTCGAGTGTTGTAAAGAAGCACCCCCTTCTGGTGATTATTTGTTAATTTACCATGCTCTCGCCATATGATAAACAGATTCACCTCAAATTCCCGTCATGCAACTTTAATGGACACAATCAACTTTTTGGGAGCTGACTATAGCCAGAAAGTGAATAAATGTTCTAACTTGTTCAAGGCTACAATATATTAGGAAAATATATGACCTAACACCGGAATTTTTGAGAACAGTACCTTTTGAAACGATTATGTATATATTTTTTAATAAATAAACAACAACACATTTTGTCTGTTTTTAGTTACATTTAATGTTGTGGAATGTCGGTGAAACAAGGTAGTTCCTGTTATCATTTACAGTACAAGAACTATAAATAGTCATACACACACCAGTCTCTCTTTTTCTCTCCCTCGTGTCTCACTTGCCATGTCACAGAGAAACCACAAAGCCCTCCATCTTGAACACTTTCCCAGTGTTGGAAAACTTTAAAATGACAGGTTTACCTCTACACATTGCTGTTACAAAGAGCTAACACTGGAGACTCCTCCCAAACATGGCCAATAAACTATCACATAAACATTCACTATTTCAACAATCAACCAATTACACATGATGTTAACCCCATTAAAAAATATCTAGTGTGTCCCTCATACATGCGTAAGTTATTATTATAGAAATAATAACATATTAGAATGAGTAAATTAATATAAACTGTAATTTACCTTGAAGCTGGCAGAGCTTATGTTAAAATCAATCAATACTTTCTGACCAGTCGAGTTATTAAATACCTTATGTCATCTCCATGACTCAAAAATCTAAATTTCACAGATTTTCTAAAACAGCTTCTACTAGCAAATGAGGAAGACATTTACCCATTACCCAACCCTGTACTAAGAGGAGCCTGTGGCCAGATGTGCAGTAGCAGTAAGTTGAACTTTGGCCTGCTATATTTCATAGAATCTCTAAAAGCAGAGTCCACTAGAAAATTGGATTGAAGATGAAATTGCCCACATTAGTTGGCATCTTTCTACAACCTCCTACTAAGATCTTTTAAATGTTCACTCATAGTCAAAGTCAAAGGGATAGGACCTATGCTTGTTTCACCACTCAGGAGGGACTTCATATGTCAAGATTATACAAATCCAGTCCTTGATTTACAGCTACTAGATATTTAATGATCTGTATAATGAGGGAAAACTTACATATTGTACATGTTCTGATTAAATCTATTAATATAAATTGCACACAAACTGTGCAAATTGTATTCCAAGCAGGAATGTAAACATAGAGGTTACGTCACTAAAAATATTAAATTGTGGCAACTGGCGCCCTCTACTGAGGACTCACAGTAATTACAGACTTTTGACCATTTAACTGATGACAAGGTATGCTAATGACTGAATGCACTGTTTCATGATCATTTTATTTAAATGTAAAAACATTCAGTCCATGTCATGGTAACCATGATGCTACCGTGGATTTACTATGGTGCTTAAGGGTAACTATTTAACCATGAAACTGCTATGGTTGTACTACACATATGGAATTGGTTTGTATAGCAACGACACTATCTGTATCTGTTTAGTGCTCCTGAACTGGCCGTGGCCTAAACCCTATTACTATATACTCATGGGAAACATGGGAAAATACTGGGAAAAAAACCCAGAGGTAGTAGTGCCAGAACTGTCAGCATGATCTGTGGATTCTGGCTCTGACAGTTCCTCAACCTCAGCTACATCACTTGAGTTTAACTAGAGATGTTTTTTTTAAATTTTTTTTTAAAAATCCTGCTCACACAACAAAGTGCCCTTGATGTTTGATAATAAATTTAGTTGGTTCTATTTCCTAAAATATAAACAAGCTAGTAACCTTCAAACTATTGCGACCCAGGCAGTTACTAAGGATGCTGTATATGCATCACACAGTGCTGATGGCCTATGTTTGTCCCACAAGTTTCATATCTGATAGCATGAAAGTAAAAACCTCTTGATCATGACTTTTTTGAAAAAAAATTATTTACTTTTTTGTCGCGTCCCAAAGTATCCCGGTCCTGATGCACACCTCTAGTCTCAACTTGATGCCCTGTGTTTAAAAAATTCAGCTCTGTATCTGTGTCAGTTTAGAACATATTATCTGTTCACTCTGAATATTGTATTTAATTTGGTTACATCCTTAATATGGAAGTTATTCGTCTTCTACTCTGGCCATTATTCAGTTAGTTTTATTTACACATTTACTGTGGGCTACTGCTCTGAAGGTTGTGAGTTCAAACCCCAGCACCACCAAGCTGCCACTGTTGGGCCCTTGAGCAAGGCCCTTAACCCTCAGATGTATAAATGAGATAAGTGTAAGTTGCTCTGGATAAGGGTGTCTGACAAATGCTGTAAATGTTGGGGTTGCTTATAAGGTTAGGGTTGGACATTTAATGTGAAACTTTGCTCACTCTCATTAGTTGCTTTTCTCTCTCTATGGTTAATGGACCTTTGTGGCTTTCTTATTTAGTAAATTGCAGGCAGCACCAGAAAAAAAAAAAACTGGGCAGTAGAAAAGCTGCAGTATAATACATTATGATGAAGACAAGAACACAAATGCAATCCTTCACTGACCACTAGATGGTGCTAGATTATAACAGCTCATTCAATCACTCCACTAGAATCACTGGAGCCCTTCTGTTGTAACTAACTAAGCTATTTTAAAAAATATAGCTATTTTTAAATGGCTGTGCTGTCTGTATTTAGAATCAAAAGCATGTTGTAAATATGTTATTAAACTGTAGAAAGCAAAAATAAAGTAAATATTTAGTTGAATGCAGATCAGTCAGTAATCTACTATGTGCAGTGTACTAACTGTGGGCTTAAGTGCTCTAGATATGGTTATGAAATGATGTTTTCTATGAACTTTAGTTCCAAACAAGGGAGACATCTTGAATTGAGTATATGATGCTGTTCAGAACGTAGTTTCTGCTACAAAAGGTAGCAGTGCTGCTCAGCAGTTAGGGTTCTGGAGCTTGAATCCTTGAGTTAGACCTTTAACACTCATCTACTCAGCTCCATTTAGATGAATGAATCATTATAAAAGTAAATAATTAAACTCAAGACTTCATATGAACACTGCGACTTGCATACGAGTTAGCCCAGTGAGGGATTTTTCCACTTAAGAGCTATTTAAAAGCAAGCTAAATGTGTCTCCACAGCCGTGTCAGTCAGCGCTGCAATGCATTATTCTCATTCACTGGTAAAGAACAAGCTACCCAATGACCAGCTGTGTATCTCAATAGGAGCCTGAGCTTCAGCATTGTGTTGGATGGTAAGATCAGACATGCACACTAGGCTTCATTTTTGTTCAAGTGATTTATTTCATTATGCAAAAAAAGGTGAATGTATACAAAACACAACCGATGCGAGTTTATAAAACTCAGCAGATACATACAGTCTGCAGAAATGTAAAATCCCCACAAACATTTACAATTCACTCTATATTTATAGAGTTCACATTATAATCTGTCTATAATCCATACACACCTGACTAGATAAAAAAAAAAAAAAAAAAAAGGAATATGTACAGGTACTTAAATGATAAAGATAATTTGCTAACCAAATGAATTGGAAATTACTTTAAAACACTGCAGTGTTATCACTGAGAGAGAGAGAGAGAGAGAGAGAGAGAGAGAGAGAGAGAGAGAGAGAGAGAGAGAGAGAGAGAGAGACTCCGAGTAACTCAGGAATGTAAAGTGTGTGTCGTCCTAATAGCTTGGAATGTCACCAGTCAGCAATACACAATGCCTGATTGTAGAATCACAAAAAGAGGAATGATTGTACATTTAAAAAAAAAAAAAAAAAAAACTTTGAGACTTTAAGAGACTTTAAGAGAGCTTTCCATCTCAACTTCAGAAATCTTCAGCTTTGGTGTGTTCAAGTGTCCAGTGACCAAAGACTGCATGGTTCGAGTGGGGTGCAGGTTCTTTTCCCACACTCTGAATAGCCGCACTCCTTGTGCGTGTGTGCGCGCGCGTGTGTGTGTGTGCGCGTGTTCAGCCCCTTCACTCCCTCTCTCTCTCTTCCATGAGTGGAGAAGTTTCTGTCCTGCACCTGCAACATAGATGGGAAAGAGAAAAGTGAAGTCAGCGCTCTCCCTTTCTCTCCTCCCCCTCAATCACACACACACACACACACACACACACACACACCATTCAAACTGCAGACAGTCTGGCGCCGGCTGGAAAACTTTCTTTAACCCAAGCTGATAAGGGCTGGAATCTCTCTGCTCTCTTGCGAGATCATGTCCCGTTTTTAAAGAAGCAAAGAGCAAAGAACTTTCACAGTGACTACATTTTATTTAAATGCTTACTGAACAAATGAGTAGGAAGTCAGGTCATAAAAAATAAAATTGCTAAAGATAGAGAGGTGAACTTTTTGATGACTGGCTTGATGACTAACAGGAAGGATGTGGGATGTTTTAAAGTAAGTTTAAGAAGTTAACATTACAAAAAAAAAAAAAAAAAAAAAAAAAAAATATAATATATATATATATATATATATGACTCATTTTTTTCAAATAAGTGATAAGCCCATTAGAGCAGATGGTGTACTTCTGAAATGCACACTGAAGCATGTCAACCAGATTGAAAAACCTTTTAGGACTAAGAGAAATGTGAAGCGAGAAATAGGTTAACTACTTTCCAAACCCTTTATATTGTCCAAAACCTACTTATTATCCAGCAAAAACATGTATGAGTGAAAGAAAAGTGGGAGTGTGAAAGCATGCAGGTTTAGAAAGTTGAACCTACCGATGGAAAAACTTGAGGCGCGCGCTCTTCTAATGGCACAGAGCTCCACCACTTTCTTTGGACAGACTGTGCTTGATTTCTGAGCTCTGTCAAAAAACAAAACAAAAAAAACAAACAAACAAAAGAAACAAATGATTCATATTCATACATACACAACCAAGTCTTGCATGTCAGGGCCATCACAGCCAGGATGGAGGATGGTGGAAGGAGGATGGAAACTCACCTTGAGTGCCTTCAGCATGTCCGGAGCTCCTGTAGGGCTTTCCAGCGCGATCTGGAGATCGAAAATATAGTCGATGACATGCTGCAGGATCTCGATCTGGCTGACGGATTTATTCTGAGGGATGCTCGGGACCAGCTCCTTCAGGCGAGAGTAGCAGTCGTTCATGTCGTTCAGAGTGCCAACCGGCTCCTCACTGGGACTCCTGCTCCGGCTGATGGACAAACTCTGCTCCGAAATACAACACACAGCCTCGTAGCAGCTTCTCACCGAACGAACAGGACTGATGGCCTTCATTTTTTTCTTTTACTTTCGTTTTTTTTTTTTCACAACAGAAAAATCCAAGCGACGCGGATATCCACAGTAGTTCCTATCTCAGCTCAAACCTGACACACAGCTGTCGCCCGTCCCAGTATTTATATAGTGTGTGCGCGTGTGGCTCCGCCTCTTCTCCAAAATAAACAAACCCACAGCCAATGAAAATGATTCATGCAAATGAGGCGCGAGTCGGGTTTGATTCTTTAACTCGTGATTGGTTGAATCGAAGCGTCAGTCAAAAGGCAGTGTAGTAGGAACGAGGAAAGCCGCCAGAACAGAGCTGTTTTAATAAACTAAAATTGCCGAAAATAATCTGGCTGATGAATTCTAGTGGAGATTTGAGGGCAGTGAACCCAAACGGCTCAGTGTCAGTAAGAGCAACGGCATGCAGCTGGAAGAACAAGCACAGCTGGATCTGTTTCTGCTGCTGTTGAGTTTTGTAGTTAAATGATCACCAAGGCCTGGGCAGTTACTCAGCCTGAGGCAATTTTTTACTCAACTGAGGGACTGACATGCACAACAACAACATGCACAACAACAACATGCACTACACTTTATGTGCATGTTTGATATTTATTTTTCATTTTCTCATCTATGCGTTTTGGATGTTATGTCAAAATACATGTAGATACAGTTTGTATGTATGGGACTGTTTATTAGCTGCAACATACATAATGTTATCTATCTATCTATCTATCTACTAAAAATAACAATGTATGCATTAACACACACACACACACACACACACACACACACACACACACACACACACACACACACAGGTCCGCGTTATGGTTTAAACATGTAAATCTGTTACTCCCATGGCCAGCAGACACCGTGGCGTCAGGAACGAACTCCCATGACAGAGTACACACACACACACACACACACACACACACGGAGAGAGAGAGAGCGCTCGTGCTATGAGATAATTGGGTATATGGGTGTTATCAGACCATTTGGTTTGGAGTGAATCTGCACTGTCCTGTGAAAAAAGTTGAGCAGTGTTTAACACTAATGGAATTCAGCAGACTATCAGATGGCAGAGGCGGAAATATTTACAAACGGAAAGAAATCACTGCGCGGTCATTGTGCATTCTAAAAGTGTTACTCCTCATCACGAACCCCAAAAATAAACTCGTGAGAGAGAGAGAGAGAGAGAGAGAGAGAGAGAGAGAGATCTCCAAGCCATCACCAAGCTGCTCCCTGCTCTTTTTAACCCATACATTTTTACCCCGAAGTGTGTGTGTGTGTGTGTGTGTGTGTGTGTGTGTGTGTGTGTGTGTGTGTGTGCCCCTCCCGCCCCACCTCTGTTCCCATTTTTCCTTTTTCTCACAATCCTGTTTTTGTGCAGGAATGCGCTGGCGGCCCAGCTGTGTGTCCTAGCCCGCTCCAGCTGTGTTGATCTAACGCGCGACTCCCAGACAGCCTGGCGCCAGCCTCGTGACGTCACCCATTCACGCGCTCCAGCGCTCTCCGCCGGCCAGGAGCTCGAGCAGCGGCTCTCATTGGTCAACCGAGATACCATTCAAGTGGGCAGCAAACAAGATCCCGCCCACATGGCGAATGCTGTGTCTACGTGAGGACTTCTGGAACTTTTATCGTACTCTTTTATTTATTTATTTATTTTATCTTTATATCTATTTAATGAAATTAATACAACACTCTCAGTAGCAAATGGTGCCTTCCTTGTCACTGGGAAAGTAGCATCAAGGGTACGTCTTTAATCTTTAGTATGTATCTTTATACCTTTTGAAAGGTAACTTGGACCTTAAACACCACTGTACCTTAAAGCTAATTAAAAGTACACTACATGCACATTCCAAGGTAAAGGATACACACAAAACGATGTACCAGCCCAGGATGGTAAAACCCTATCGACAATGCAAAGTACAGTTTAGTACCTTTATTTCTTTTATTCGACTCCTAGATATTGCAGAAATTAGGTGCAATGTTTATTTACTGAGATCATTCAAACTTTCCACCCACAGAACAGTTAAAAGATCTGCATGAAAAGCAGTTTAATTCAATATGACATTGTTAATTTATTACTAAGCTTCATATTAGGAAATTAAACAGGAAGTGCATTAGTGAAGTTGTCATCATTTTAAACACATTCAGTTAATCCATCCATTTATCATCCTGGTCAGGGCTGTGGTGGCTCCAGAGCTCGTTCTGAAGAGGGAATACTGTACACCCTGGATGGGACACGGGTCCATCGCAGGGACACGATGCACACATACATTCATAATTTAGCATAGCCAATCCACCTACCTGCACCCACCTACCTGTTTACTAATTTAAGCCTTATATATAGAAAATTGAATAAGAAATGTTCAGTGTTACTGTCATAATTTGAAACCCATTCAATTCAAGCAACCAATCAATTAGGCTTAGGTTTATAACAACAACAACAACAACAACAACAAAGACATAATAATTCAGATGCACTGGGTGATCTTGATATTGATACTGATCTCCATGTAGTTAAATGGATTTTCAGAATACTTCATTAAAAATAATTACATTTCCATCAAATTATTTTACTGGAGCTCAACTCTGCTCATCTGTGGTGCTAAATCTCTGCTGCTGTGTGCTATTACCCAATTTAACCCCTGAGTACAGGCAACAGCCTAGGGCCCTTGTGTGCTAAAGATTGCATATACAATTAAGATTTAAGAGTAATGCTGTTCAGCATTCTCACAAAGCTATCACTGTGACAGTGTTAGCCTGCAGCACTCGTGATGTTTACGCTGAATAATGAACCATTTTACCTGACTGGGGTGTGGGTTCACTGATATTCAGATAGTGTTTTAGCATCCAATGAGATTGTTTTCTGTAAACAGGCTGGTAGCTGATGCTGTGAAAAGACTTAGAGGAGGAAAAAAGACTGTTATAGTAATGTGTATTTACTATATTACATGTGCTTTGGAGAGGATGTAAATAATTTCTTAATATGAAATTCAAAAGCAACTGTCAAATTTTGTCCATCATTACTGCTTAGTAGATAGGACTATTTGAATTAGCTGTAAGCTGTTGATTTAGCTTAGTTAACTAGCTGTTATTGATTCTTCATTTCACATGTAATATTAACCCTTTATCTGACATGCACATTAATAAAAGATGTATTTATCTGTTATGTAAGGGTGAGATTTGGCCTGTTATAGGAAGTATATAATCATAAAGACTTTCCTGTGCTCGTCCCAAGATGCTCATACTGAACATCCTTTCAACCCACTTAGTACTGTTTGACATTACAGTACACAGTTGTAAGAGAGCAATGTTTTAGATCAGTGTCAGCCAGAAGAGGATGGATTCCCTTTTGAGTTTGGTTCCTTTCAAGGTTTCTTCTTCATGTTGTCTTAGGTAGTTTTCCTTACCACTGTCAATCTTGGCTTGCTCTTTAGGGATCTATATCTACAGTACATCCAGATTTTGGTAAAGCAGCTCTGTGACAATGTCTATTTCAGGGCCCATTTTCAAGAGCCCATCTATGAGCCAGCTCGGACCATAAGCACGTCAACCCCATAAAATCACATACAAACATACTAAACATTCTAGTGTGTCAAACTAATATGTTACCATCTTGCTGGGTTTTATATTACTGCAAAGTAATAGTCACCGAAAGCCTGTACAAAGTGTATTCTGCATGTTCTCATGGAAATCATTGTGAAGTACTGTAAAGGCAATAAACATTTTCTTAATAATCATGTATCTTGTCAAGCCTTGTTGCTTCTGAATTTTCTTTGTATTTTTTATACTGATTTTAATAAAAGTATTAAAGAAAAATTATAATATGATAAATGTAAGAGTTTTGCTTCTTAGAGGAATCAATTGGGTTCATAAAAACCTTTTCATGAGTGGTTCTACAAAGAACCTGTGGGAAGAATTCTTTGCAGTACCGGAAAAGGTTCTTTTGGGGACTAAGAAAAAAGTGGTTCTTTTAAGGTTCTTTGGGAAACCAAAATGAACTATGGCATCACTGCAAAAACCCCTATTTGGTTCTTCCTGGCACCTTTATTTTTAAGACTGTGCTGTACTATTTTAACATTCTATGTATAAAACCATGGACTCCTTAAAATGAGTTTTGTGTGAAACAAGGTTCTTCAGTGTGGGACGAATGCTAAACAAATACAATGATCCACCCTGCTCCTTTCTTGGTTTAGTATGGGATAATAGCAGGTACACAACCATAATTATTCTTAAATTATGTCAGTCACACCCTATAACACGTCACATATGTCAAGCACAAGATGTTGCTTCATGCTGCAGTCTGAGTTTTTTTTAATTGTTTTCGTGACACGTGTAGGCTTACCAGACTTGAGTGCTGTTGTTTTTATTAAGGACACCGAATAAGTTTCAGAACAAAAATAGAAAGCTAATTTAGACCAAGCATGAGGTGAACACCACTGAACACTTATCTCTAACATTTAAAAAGTTACTTTTCAGCTGTCATTGTGTCCAATTAAGAAGTTTGAGGACAGCGTTATCTGAAAGTGGATAATTTGCCTTTGAGCGCACTTGCTCTGATAGTTCTACTTGGAAACACTGGAAATATCTGGCCTGCTGTAGTATTTTGTCTAGATTTAGTGATAGGCTGCCCTTGATATTTCATAATAATGTGAGTCATCTTATGTCTCGTGCATTGCTTTCACGTGCAGTATAATCTCTTCACATTCAGTACAAGCTTTTTTTTTCTTTTCTTTTTTTTTTTTTTAAATTTTGAGTACACAGAGTAAGCACATTCTGCTTTAAGCACATCTGAATTAAATCCGATTAAGAGTTTTTCTTTCACCTTTGACTTTCACCCACATTTCCAAACACTGCATTTCTCCATAATCATATTTTGTTAACATATATATGGTGACTTTTAGCATCAGAGAGCTTCAAGGAGTGAATCTATATCCCAAACAAATATAAACTTTAACAGATGTGACAGTGAGAATGAGACCTAATGGCCATCACTGTAATCTATCTGCTGCTATGTACACATTGTACTTATCAAAGCAGTTTGTATTGTGACAGCATTGTCAGAGTTATTATCGTGCTAACTAACATTTGAAAGATTAGGAATAGAGCTGTTGTTAGTTAGCCTTAGCTAATAATCTCTCAAATGTTGGCTAGCTATTGCCCTTCAGCTAGTTTGTATGGTCAGAGTTATTTTCATGCTAGCAAACATTTGAAAGATTAGGAATAGAGCTGTTGTTAGTTAGCCTTAACTAATTACTAATTTTTAAAATGTTAGCTAGCTATTGGCATTCAGCTAGTTTGTATTGTCAGAGTTACTAACATGCTGACTAACATTTGAAAGATTAGGAATAGAGCTGTATTTAGTAACCTTAGCTAACTACTAATCTCTCAAATGTCAGATGTTGACATTCAGCTAACTTGTACGGTCAACGTTATTTTCATGCTAGCTAACATTTTAAAGATTAGAAATAGAGCTGTTGTTAATTAGACTTAGACTAATTACTAATCTCTCAAATGCTAGCTAGCTATTGCCCTTCAGCTAGTTTGTATGGTCAGAGTTATAACATGCTAGCTATGATAGATTAGGAACAAAGGTGTTCCTAGTTAGCTTTAGCTAAAGTTTTCCTGCCATCCTAGGTTCTTTTGTGAACCACTAAACACAAATTTACCATCAGTAACTAAAACCAGTGTATGATTTTTCTTTTGTGAATCTTTCCTGTACTTTTACTTTCATACCTGAAGTAAATTTAAGAGCTGTAGTTCTACATTTATCAGAGTATTTTGAGTATTATAATATATAATAATGAACTTTATTTTATAGAGCGCCTTTAAAAGCAGCTTCTCAAAGCGCTGTACACAAAACGAACAGTACATAAGAAAATAATTAAAAAATAAAAGTAACCATCAACAACAAATGCTAGTTTAAAAAAATATGTCTTGAGTTGAGCTTTAAAAATGTCATAGGTCTGAGCATCCCTAAGTTCAAGGGGAAGAGAGTTCCAGAGGGTAGGAGCATAGACAGAAAAAGCCCCGTCACCCATAGATCTTAAACAGGTTTGTGGAACAGTCAAGAAATTAGACTGTGAAGAGCACAATCTGCGATTTGGGGTGTAAGGAATTAACAATGCGGATAAATAATGAGGAGCCAGGCCATGTAATGCTTTGTATGTCAGCATCATAATTTTAAAGTCGATACGGAACCTAACCGGGGACCAGTGCAAGGACTCCAAAACAGGAGTAATATGATTGCATGTCCTGGTCCCAGTCAGGATCCTGGCAGCCAAGTTTTGTACATATTGGAGCTTATTAAGTGTGAATTTAGAAACTCCAGCTAAAAGAGCATTACAGTAATCTATCCGAGAGACAACAAATGAGTTTACTAGCTTTTCAGCTACAGAGAGATTTAGCATAGGGTGCAGTCTTGCTATATTTCTGAGGTGAAAAAAGGATCCTTTAACAGTGCTCTGTACAAAAGAATCAAATGTAAGACTGGCATCGAAAATAACTCCAAGGTTCCTCATTTTACTTTGAGTCTCCAATACAGATCCATCAACAGACAGAGTCAGTGTACCAGCTTTGAGAATTTGATGACGGGAACCTATAAGCATAACTTCGGTTTTTACCACTATTCAGGCAGAGAAAATTATTCATCATCCATTTTTTTTAAATCTCAGAAATACAGTCAGAAAGAAAGCAAACATCGAGGTTTTCACCAGATTCTGAGTGTATATAGATTTGGGTATCATCGGCATAAAAGTGATAATGGAGGCGGAGCGAATGCAACAAATGCCCAAGTGGAGATAAATAAATATTGAAAAGTAAGGGGCCCAAAACTGAGCCCTGAGGAACACCAGTGAATACAGAGGTAATGTCAGACCTGTAACCATCAATAAAAATAAACTGGGAACGGTCAGTAAAATAGGATTTAAACCAATTTAAAACTGACCCTGACAGGCCAAAAACACTCTTTTTAGTTTCTTGGTCATTATATTAAAATTTTTTATAATTCAACTTTTTTATTATTGTTATTATGATTATTCTCGCACCAACCAGTTATAATAATTTATAGTAGGCTAATTGTCTCGCTCTGTTGTTTCCGCCGCTGTGGTTGTTTATGCGCGCATTCCAGCACAGTCGCGTGGACCAGGTGAACCACTAGCATCCCTCCAACCACTTCCCCCCTGCGCGCGCTCGGCTCCGGAGAGGAAAAAAATATATAAAGGAGTACACAATCGGCGCTCTCTCTTTCAGCGCATGGGGGAAGAATTTCGCGAGCGGCGTCAGCGTGTCTGCCTCGCGCTTTCGCCTTCTCTCTCTCTCTCTCTCTCTCTCAAGCACACGCGCGCGCGCACACACGCACACACCCGCGCGCTCTCCTCCTCCTCTCGCACGACCTTCCCGCGTGCAGCTGGACGCGCACAATCGAGCCGTCGACAATCGGCGCGCATAATTAGAGCCTCCTCCCAAAGAAAAGCTTTCAGGGCGTCTTTAACCCCATCTCCGTGCACAAAGCCTCTCTATTTATCCGCTCTTACCGAGGGACATGCGAAGCTGAAGAAAAGATCAGGGAATATTCTGGAAAAAAGCTGTTATTTATTATTTAAGAGCGAGGAGGCCAGGCCAAGCACTAAACCATAAGATGTAAAATTCCTTTCATTAATAAAAGTACTCTGAGTGTTTTGTTTGTACAGTTTCCAAAGCAGGTGTTTTTGCTTAGTGCATTAGGAGTGCAAGGCAAAATATCTGTATCTGTATCTGTTTATAGTGCTCCATTAGCTCTATCTGTATTTAACCCTGAAGTGGGTGTGGCTTAAACCGGAAACACTGGACACGAGAGATGGTGCACATGATTATATTTCCCCCTGACTTTCTGCCTGATTTAGTCTTGGCTAAATCCCACCCACCCTAGTTACATCCCTAGTACGCACACTCCGTAAACACATCCATGTGTTCATCCAATTTCTTAAATTGCTATTCTCATGAACAAGGGTGCACCAAGGATTTGGGGTTTCAAATCTAAATCTAAGTAATACCGTTGCATTTGACTAAAACTCAATAAGTTGTAACTCCGACCTCCGACTAGGAAAAATCAAAGAAAACTCCCTAACTTGGGATGGTCTCCTCAACCCCGAGTTCAGCAAGTGACATCAAATCAACATGGCTGCTCAAAGCATCAGGAGTAAACAAAGTAGCACCTCTTATCACTGTTTTGAAGAGGTAAATATACAGCTTGCTTGTTGCTAATGTGGAGGCATCCATGTTCCCCCCCCCCACTTTGTAGCTCCTTTCGAGATGGGCTCTCAGGAGCGGCACGGAGCATCGTCGTCATCACAAACGTCATCATCCTCTTCCTCAGTTAGACATTCGAGCTGTCGATCCAAATCTCACTAGCCAATGAGAGTAAATCACTGTTAAGTCCGCCACACGTGAGATTTGTGCCAGAATGGCGAACACAAACTTGCGGAGCGTAAACAAAAATTTTGAAAGCATAAAGGAAAACTCTGGCAGCGCATTCATAAACCATGATTAGCCAAAAGAAAGCTTAGAAAACTGTTAACGAAGAATGCTGTTTATTAGAAGACCATGTTAAATTTTTGCCACTGAGTTCACTGTTTTCAGTTTCAGAGTGTTTTTCTTCTCTCTCATTGTATGTTTTTGTTCGTTTCTTGAAAAGTTATGTTCAATACTTTTGGCACACATTTAATTTAACACCCGCAAAAAAAACGTGATTTACTAACAGGTTCTTATAATTAATTTTTTATAAATTATGCCTTAGTAAAATGTTAAAAATGATGATAGTATCATGATAAAGTTAGTTTCATGTTACATTTTCAGCACACATGATCACACACATCCTATTCTGGGTCACTGGAGTCGATTTCCATTATCAAAGCCAGTCTGATGTCATGTGTATAGCTATTAGTGTTCGCCCTTCTGCCTCCAGTCATACTCTCTCTCTCTCTCTCTCTCTCTCTCTCTCTCTCTCTCTCTCTCTCCCTCTCTCTCTCTCTCTCTCTCTCTCTATCTTCATTGAGAAGCATTTACACCCCCCCACCCCCAACCACCCCAGCCATCTAGCAGATCTGGGTCACTGCCTGTTTCAATCTCACCTCAAGATGCTTCACACATACACACACACACACACACACACACACCATTTGACCTGATTACAGATCACAGCATGGACAGACTATTGGCTAATCAGACACAGTGACCCCCCTCTACCTTACTGAAGCCATCAGCATTTGTCTACTATCCCAATACACACACGCACACACAAAACACACTTGCCTTTATGTATACATTAACCTGGCAAACACATGTAATCACACTCACACACACACACACACACACACTCTGAGGCAGCAGCATATGAGTGGTTCCTGTGAGATAGAAGAAAGGCCTCGGGCAATACCTCATACACATGCGGGCACACACACATACACAAAAGCTGTTCAGCACAACACACAGCAACCGTCAATTTGTTTCATCTGTGAATCAGGAGAGAAACAAAGGGACAAAAGGGAAAGCACCAGAAAGAGAAGAGCGCTTTAATAAAAAGTGTAAATGACAGTTTATTAGATCTGGTTTTCCAGATTGCACATTAAAAATAACAACTGACTTAAACATGAGCCTGTGGTTTTTGGGGTTCTTGTATTGTTACAGTGAAGATAGTAAAAGCAATTACTTTAGTTACAAAACGTCATCAGTTAAGTCCAAGATTTAAAAAAACTAAAAATTGGATTGACATTGTAACGTTTTTGGATTGACTGTTGGTTAACCAGGATATACTGATACATATCAAAAGCTTGTTGATGAATCAGGACTTGTCACCAATAACAACAAATAATAATCTAAAAAATTCACTGTATGACAAAATTTAAATGATAGATAGATTTTAAAATTTAAATTATTTGAGTCCCAATTGATTACTGACTACAGTTTGAGTTGTATGGACTTTTATCAGTATGAAGTCACACACTAAATGATCTGTTTGTATGGGTTGCATTTTTGCTGTAAAAACACACTTTTGTCCGATACAGTGTCTGACGAGTTAAACATTTGTGCAGAAAAGAAAACAACACATTGATTTTGAAAGGATAAAGATCAAAGTTATTTTTAATTTGTAGTCCGTATCACTAATCACTAATTGTCAATGCACAGTAGTATCAGCCATACCCCCCACATTTGGTATCTCAGTCCCTCCAGGATTTTGCGATTTTGCGGTCGCAGAAATGAACGCAAAATCAAGCAAACTCTGCAATATCCGGATGCAATTTTTCAAAATTACCGTAGCTGTTCCGCAGATTTGGGCCAAGAAGATGTCATATGACATCATCACGACGCGCGTTCAGCCAAAGCCATCTCCGATTCACGTGCGTCAAACATGAGTACAGCTAAAAGGTCTCATTTACCAACAAACATCACTGTGTAAGACTGTGCAGAACAATTTTGTGCGATTGCAATTTCACCAATTCAAGTAGTTTTCTACAAAAAAAGCACAAAAAACTCAGCAAATTGCATCGAAATTTTGAAAGAAGCCGCAGCAAAATCAAACATTTTTGGCCGCAAAAAACAAAACAAAACAAAAAAACCCGGTACGCACTGGTAGCTGACTGGGAGCCAATAAAAAAAAAAAAAATGGTGGCAAATTTCCAATTTTATAAGCAAGGGATTTCAGGTATATTATATTTCAGCGAAGCAAATTATATTAAAGTAATGTCTTAATAAATAAATCAAGTCCCAAGTATAATTTATCAATGGTATTGCTGGATTCTGTGAAACATGCATGACAGAAAGACAGAGAGAAAGACAATGGGAGAATTAAGAACCTTGAGTAGTTAAGATAAGATTCACAGAGAAGAACAACTTCAGCAAACAAAACTGTCCCCCTCATCTGTGTGTGTGTGTATTGCTTCAATTTTCAGTGTTGCTCACCTGTGTCAACGTGCTGAGTTAATTATCAGCCTACAGACGTCTGCAACACACTGATAAGAGTGTGTGTGTGTGTGTGTGTGTGTGTGTGTGTGTGTGTGTGTGTGTGTGTGTGTGTGTGCGTGTGTGTGCGCGCGTGTGTTGCCTAACCAAACATTCAAGATAAGACACCAAATCAAATACTATTATATTAACTCTGCCAAGAAATTAAATATGATTTGAGGAAGTGGTGAGTATTGAAGTTAGAAGACTTCAGCACAGTGAAGAGATGAATGATGAAGCACCGCTAGCAACCACTAGACAAAGCTTGGATGAAGTCATTTCCTCTGGTCTTGTCCTTTTGGTGTGCTTATGGACAACATCGAACATCTTCAGAAACAGAGCCAAAGCAGAAACAGAGCCAAAGCTAGGGAAAAGCTCTTGTATTTGGGATTTTCTCTTCCAAACAAACTTTTTTCCCCTCAGAACATTATTTGGTTCTCAAATCCAGATCCAGTTGCTTTGTAGCCAAACCATCCAGAATGTAATGGACTACAATCACAAGATTCAAGATTCCATTTTGGGGGAAACATTTTTGGGGTTTATTTGTGTCTTGCTTCCTCCACATCTTTCACTCAATGAATCAGCATTTGGATCATTTGGACACCACAGTGAAACAACAAAGAATTTACAAATCATAATGTCTGGGACACATTAAGAAATTTGGGTGTCTTTTGTTTTTTTTTTTTTTTTTTTTTTTTTAATAACAATGAATAAGCAGGGTTAGGGCTTAGTCATAAAGTTAAAACTGTAAGTTACAGGAAAGCCCCACCATGAAAAAACATTATGTATGTTTATATAGAAATATTTGTCATGTGTTTAGTAATTCTGGTGCTAATGTGTTGGTCGATGCTGTAGTATGTTATTCCAGTGAGACGTTACAGTGGTGTTTAATAGGAAAAAATGAAACAATCTCACACATAAGGGATAATGGTCAGGTTTCACTGTAAGCTCACAAAAACAAAAGAGCAAGAGGTTCTTTCGAGAAATCCAGTGTAGAATTAGTGGAGACAGCAAATGTTGGAAAATTCTAGAAAGCAATGCAGCTTTACGATGCAGTTACACTTAGTTACGACAGAGACTCGGCTAACTGGCTAATTAGTAATCTACGACATGACAAGCATGATGCCAGTGATGGAGGAATTAGCATCACAGTTGAAGCTTTGGAATCTGATCTGAGCAGAAGGTACATATGATGAGGTGAGAGAGCTGGAGACACTAAAGGACTAAAGCGCTGCTGCAACACTCTCTTTAGGTAGAGATGAAGCACAGGTGAAATCCAACCAATACCACTATTAGTAGGTAGTAGACTGGCATTGTGGGGAATGTGTGGGTAACTGACATGTCTATGAAAGAAGTTTAAAAGAACTTTAAAAAAGTCAATTCAGAATTTAACTACAAAGTAAATCTTGAATGAAGCTCACATTATTTATAAAGATTAATAAGCAAGTCATTCGGGGTGGACAGAGTTAAGCTTAATATAATGTTACAAATACTCCAGTGTTTTTCATCCTCTATTTACTAGGGATGCATCAATACGATTTTTAGACCAAGCATGAATGTCCCTGCTGAATAAAACAATAGAAACCCTCACAGAATTTGTTATGGTTTTAATGGTTCTAATGGGAATTGTATTGGTTTTAATGGTCCCTGTGGGTCTATGCTGTAATTTGTTGCCTACTATTGGTGGCACGTTACTGTATGTCTGGTGGATACCATTAAGGACCTTAATACATCCTATTACGTAATGGAAACCATTTGGTAATGGTTTTAATGGTTAACAACCGATGGTCTGTAATATTATAGGTAGTATTTGTAATGGAAACCATTAGAATTTCTCTGATTTCTGTTGTTTTTTTCAGCAGGAATATGTGTTTTGGTAATCGTTGATACCAATACCAGTACCGAATTGATTAACCTACTTATTCTTATTGAATCAGGAAGGTCACTGAACATTTTATTTAGCCCTGTTTATGTTTCCCTGGTTTACTAAAAGCTACTAGCTGATTAGCTAGCTGCATTAGATCGAGTAGGATTGCAGGTGTTGAGAAGAGCGAGTGTTGTTTCACTCCAGAAAAGTGCAGCTGTAAGTAAAGTACATTTCTGTTTTCACTGTGTCGGAATCCCTTGTTGTTAACCGATAGTGGCTTGATTGTTAAGATCAACATACTGGGTAAATGCTATTATTTCCCCTCAACTAGCATTGTCTGTAGACATTTTTTGCCTAGCCAGCATTTGCTGGAGCAATGAACTCCTTGTGCTGAGGTTTAATGTTTAAGATGTTTTATTAGGTTACTTGTATTTTAGGAAGATGCTGTAGTTCCTCCTCTTGATATTTTCACACAGCACAGTTTGCAATCTGTTTTGCTTTGGCTGCAGTAATAGTAAAATACATCCAGATATTTAATATATATTTTTTGTCGTTTGTTCATTAGCGTAAAGATTTAAACTAGGCTTATGTCACATAATATCAGATGTATTGGAGCATTTTATGTTTAGCACTTGAGTATGAGTATTTACCATATCTGTAGTGCGTGTGATTATTACAGACAAGAAATTCATCCCATTTCCTGAACTAAGAAAAAAAAATCATAAGACCTGTGGAGTAATCCTTTAAGGTCTGCAATAGGCCTAGTTTAAGGTAAATAAATTCAAGTTGGGATTAGTTTAAGGCTAATGTCAGCATTTACGTTAAGGGTAAAGGTGGAGTCAACATTAAACCTAAATTAATTTTGCAATTAGCAATTAGTCTAAACATAAGTCTGTGTTAGACCTAAGCTGACACTTGCTTGTAAGCCACCCTGCCTTATGTATTCTAAATATATGCGTAATTTTTTCTCTACCTTTACTATGGACTTGCGGTAACTTTAACCTCACACTAAACCTAACTTTCATTTAGCCTCAATCATTCCCCAGATGTGATCTTCACTTTATATGGCAGAACCATATAAAGGAGCTCTCGCTCAGCAGGGGATCTCCATTCAGTGTGCGCACAATGGCCCAGCAGTGTGCATGAGCGACTAAAATCTAAAAGCACTCCATAATAACTCTAACGCATGCACAGCTGCCGAACACTGCAGATGCCACTTCCTGTGGGAGGGATCCACAGGGGAATAATGATGGCTTTGATTGGATGGTTATGAGAGACTGACACTTCCTGTCCTTTTGTACAAGTGCCATTGTGCAGGAGACAGGATACGGGTGTGAGGCGGGGTAAGAAACATCTGCTGAAATCCAACATTAAGAACACCACCACCTGATTTGCATACACCAAGTCATTTATGATAAGGAAATAAAGGCAGAACACTTTTCTGTCAAATTTAATTTTTAAAAATGGTAGCATTTTTAGTGTCTAAATTTTTACACTGTAACCCTCTCACAGTTTGCGTCAAAGCATACTTACATGTTTGCTAGGAACACGCAAGAGTCTTAGTGTTTGTCTTAACTTTTAATGCCTAACCATTAGTAATTTAATGGCTATAAATACACAATAGACATTTTGAAGTGTTTGTTTTTTTTTCCGTAGTGGTGCTTCACGTTACAACTTTTGGCTAGCACCATAGAATTAAACATGGTGAGAATAATTGTTTACCTCTTTGTCCGGTGGTCATTAAACATTCTGTTTTTATTGTTGGCTTTTATTTCAACAAGCAATATTGACATAAATATTGGTACAATGGTAAAATGAAACATCTACGGAAACGCCCCCAATGACCAGTAGCTAGTCTATGGTCCGATAGAGAATATGTGAGCACTGGGAGTGGGACATGGAGTGAAAATGATACAAAATACAAAAGGTTCACTTAATGGTGAGGGTGCAATGAGCTAAACAGCTAAAAGTTTAGATAAATGCATGTGACTGGATAAGATGCAACAGAGGATCTGCTACAGAATCCATGCTGGTTCACGTTTAGACTGAATGAGAGCAGGTTTTTTTTTTTCATTTATTTATTGGCTCTGCTACAATATTTTTTCAAGTACTCTGGTCTGGTCTGCTGAAACACTGGGTCCACATCTGGAACACGATCTGCCAGCTCATGGTTTAAATTGTCTGTGATCGTCAGGTAGCGGAGAGATGCTCCATTTCTGGATTTGTAGGTGAGCGTCAGGGTTTTAAATGCAATGTGGCTATCTTCAGAAAGCTAGTGGAGAAAATGCAGCAATGGAGCGACATGGGTGAACTTAAGAAAATCAAAGACGAACAGTGCTCCTGCATTTTGTACCTGGTACATGAAGAAGGATCTACAGGTGTGAGCTACAGAAGTCAAATAAGAGTCAAATGACTCTTAACCTGGTTCTAGCATGTCTAGCATAATCCGAGGGCGTTTCCAGAGCTGTAGATCTGTACTTTGTTCCAAAAAATAGTTTTATGCAATGTTGTCTGTGGTATGTTAGAGATACGAGCACTTGTCTAGATATGATGCAAACCACTGCCATATCATGCCATGCTGGTGAGGACGGACAGGAGGATATTATGAAAGGTGTAAAAGACGTGAAGGAGCATCGGGACTGGTTTGATCTAACAGCATGGAGCTGCTCAATAACCAACATCTGAAGAGTGTGCCACTTTAAAGGGATCCTGGATTTAGGTCTTGGTGACTTATAAAACCTCTGTGATATGAATCTCTGTAATATGATTTTTGTATTATGATTTTAGATTTGTATTTTTTTGTTATTATTATTTTATAAACAAAATGAGGTAATGTTTGCTGTTGTGAAAACAATTTGGAGTATTGTTTTATTTTTAGTTAAAAAAAAAATAAGGATCGGCTTTTTTTTTTCTTCATGTTTTACACATATACACTCATATCAGTCATTTCAGTTTTTTATTACACACCCCATAATACTCTGCTCATTATATTATAAGTCACTTTATAATCATGTAATTGAATGGGAGAAAATTTAGATTTAGAAAATCAGCTATAATTGGCATGGATCTGAGCAACCTCAAGTTGACATCAATGTGCACACACACACACACACACACACACACACACACACACACACACACACACACACACACTGCTACAGCAGCACTTGACTTTAACATGATGTGCAGTGCATGTCACACTCTTTCTCACACACACACATTTTTCTGTTCGGCTGAATTTTCCATTAGCGTTTGCAAAGATAGAGCGTGCGTTGCTTCCTGCCGCTGCAAAAGCACAACCACAGCAGCTAACCAGTAACTCAGCTTCAGTGCAGAGTGAAGTATTAATAACACACACACACACACACACACACACACACACACACACACACACACACACACACACACACACACACACACCTCAGCACTAGTGAGCACTTTGGTCTTGTTTTTCCATGCTTGCAATGAAGGTGTTTTTCCATCTTTGCACCTTCAAGTCATGTGACCTTGCTCCTGTGTTTGTGCAAACGGCTCTGCTAAACAGTTTGGGATGAGAAGAAACTATCGAGGAACTTACAGAGAGAGAGAGAGAGAGAGAGAGAGAGAGAGAGAGAGAGAGAGAGAGAGAGAGAGTCACACACCAGATGAAATGTACATTAGTGTAGCTCTGAACTTAAAGGAAAAAAGATGATTAAATGGTTATCTCATCTTAAATCCTTATGATAAAGTTTGGTGTTTGGGTTAAATATGTTAATTCACATTTCTATGTTTCTAGAACTTTTTCAGTACTCTGTATAAAACATCATTTTTGAGATCATTAGGTATGAGATCAGTTAGTGAGGATGAAGCCACAGAACCTGCTGGCGAGTCCTGGGAGGTTAAGAGGTTAACTAGCCAGCTAGTATTTTTTATTATTTTTTTAGGATGGCAGAAGGACATGGGGGCGTTTCTAATTTGCATATTCATGCATATTCATACATCCCAGTGTTTTTAACAAGGATAAAGCTGTGCAGCTGTGTAGAGATGTAAGCCGTATTTAGCCTTTTCTTTTGCATAGATACATACATTAAACAATGTTTTATTCTTTATTCTACAAAAGATATATTTATAATCACATATATTTAGGGTTTTAGGTTGAAAATTTGCATATTCTTGGGTGTTTCTGTACATCCTGTTCTTATCTGGCTAAGCAAAGAATGTGTGTAACATCCATCAAAATATCTTTTTTTTTTCTCTCTTCCTCTCACTTTTGACTAAGCAGCTGTAGCAGTGTGTGTGTGTGTGACAGAATATATGTCTGTGTGTGCATGTGTGTGTGGGCATGTTTTTATATCTTGGTGGGGACCAAATGCCCAGACAAGAATAGGAATATCTGAGAGGGCATTTGGCTGGTAACGCCCCCCTTGTCACAAAAAACTGCACCTTTTATTAGAAACATCATCATCATCATCATCATCATCATCAACAACAACAATAACAACAACAACAAAACTAAAAGGGTCTAAATGTTTCCTTTTGGTTACTGAGGTTAAGGTTTGGGCTAGCTGCATGGAATGTGTCAAATGGAAGGTCCTCCACTATCTAAGGATAGTAAGACAAGTGTGTGTGTGTGTGTGTGTGTGTGTGTGTGTGTGTGTGTGTGTGTGTGTGTGTGTGTGTAAACTGCAAGTGCACAGATGCTTGTCAACTCTGCAGTCATACATTTCTACCTTAACATACACTCACACACAAATGCTCAAAGATGTGTGGAGTACTAATCTTCAAGATTGTCTATGTCTTCCTGTGTTTCTCTCTCTCTCTCTCTCTCTCTCTCTCTCTGTGTGTGTGTGTGTGTGTGTGTGTGTGTGTGTGTGTGTGTGTGTGTGTGTGTATGTGTGTGTGTGTGTGTGTGTGTGTGTGTGTACATCTTAACTCACACTTGCAAACTCACTAATACTTGATGAAACACATGACACACTCCCCCAAGCACAAACCTCCCATCAGTTCCCATCAGTGTTAATGTGTTAGTGTGTGTCTATGTGTGTACAATTGCGAGTCTGTACATGCACGTATGTGTCTATGTGAGTCTGTGTGTTTTGTTAGCATGATAAATGGGAGTTGGAGTGTTTGTTTGACCCAGGCAGTCTGGCAGTGATGGTACAGGAGCCTCCACCCTCTCTCCCTCGATCACTGATGGCAGATCCAGATGTGAAGGCAGACTACGAGGAGACAGAGAGGGCAGGGGGTCTGAGAGAGAGAGAGAGAGAGAGAGAGAGAGAGAGAGAGAGAGAGAGAGAGAGAGAGAGAGAGAGAGAGGGAGGAAGAAAGTTGTGAGGGAGAAAAAAGCTAATCTCAGCATTCAGGAAACCTCACACAAAAACACACACACACACACCACACACACACACACCACACACACACACACAGATATTGAGAAGCCAACAGCTGATTTCTTTATACCCCATATCTTGAGAATCTGCATATATTTTTGTAAAACAGCTCTTTCAAGGTCGAATTTGCTATTTATTCATATCACTATGGTGACATTTGACCTGTACATAGAGCTAACTACAACTTCCTCCCAACACACACACTATTACTCTAATACAATAGACATTACTACCTTTGTGTGGTATTTCCACTCATTTGTCTATTGGGGTTGGGAACATGATGTAATGTCACACCGCAATGAGTTGTGGGAAATCCTTAATTATTTTAGGATACGAACTGTCACCAGGCATTAAAGCATCACGGCTAGCTAACGTTACCTAGCAAAGTACGTGTTGCTAGCAATCTAGCTTGAGTTGTCTTTTCAAAATTCATGATCATTGTCATTGGCAAAAAAAAAAAAAAAAGACAGAAAGAGGCATTTTATAGCCATACAGCACCAACTCGAACATCGACCTCAACCTCGGTTTTACTTTTTAACCAGCCAAATGTCCATGCTCATTTATTAAAGTTGATATGAACTATCCATCCATCCATCCATCCATTTTCGATACCACTTATCCTAGTCTATCCAAGGGAACTCGGGGCACAAGGCGGGGGACACCCTGGACGAGGTGCCAACCCATTGCAGGGCACAATCGCACACCCATTCACGCACTATGGACAGTTTGGAAATGCCAATCAGCCTACAACTTCCTCCAGGGAGGAAACTGAAGTACCTAGAGGAAACCCCCAAAGCATGGAGAGAACATGCAAACTCAGGGTGGAGGCGGGATTCGAACCTCGAACCCCTGAGGTACGAGGCGAACATGTGAGGCAAACATGCTAACTGTGTCCCCCTTGATATGAACTAATGTATTCATAAATCACACGCAGGAGCATTTACACAAGACATTTTGTATTCATGAGAATATAGTTAATATGGGGAAAAAAAACTTTTCTATTCTATGACACCTCCTGAGTTTGTGTAAATTTACATATGAGGAGACTCATATAATGTAATGTATTAGTGTAAACTGATTAAACTAATGCAAACGGATTGATCAGCTTGAAATTGTATAACTGGCAATGAGTCATCGCAAATTTTGATATGGATTATTTTGTCAGGTTTACATTATTTATTAAACTCAGTCATTTTCTATGATTGACTTGAAAGAAATCCTCAATTTAAGTCACATAAGGCTAGTCATTCAAATAGGACAAAAGAAATGGCATTCTGTTTAAGGAGGAAGATTTAGATTTAGGATGTGTTTGTGGTAGCTGATGCACTGCATTTATTGGAAGATTAGTGCATACCGTGCTTAGAAGGCATTCTTTCAGCGTTTAGTCATCATTTTATCGATTTCAGCTGTCTGTGACCTTTGCCTTTTACGGGGCTTTGTGGGCGTCACTAAATGTAAATCAGCTGTTCGGTGAAAGTGCTTGGTAATCTACAAGCGATTGGCATTTATCAACATATGAATGTGATGAAAATTTGAAACTTTTGAAAATCTGGCAGGAATTTTTTTACTACAGTTAGACTTTTGAAAACATTCACAGAACTTTACTAAAAGATTGATAAAAAAAAAAAGATAATGCAAAGTGCTATGTATTACTATCTTCATGGATTGGTGCTCTTAAAGAGCTACTGTACTGAACCAGGAGCACTGGGTGCAACGCTGGAATATACACACACACACACACACACACACGTAGTGTAATCAGGAGTATTTTAGAGTAGCCAATCCATGTACCAGAATGTAGGTGGTAGGAGGAAGCTTGAGAAAACCAGACAGGGAAAACATGTGAAACTCCACACAGACAGTTGCCCATAAGCGTACGTGAGTGTGTGTGTGATGCCCTGTAATGACCTTCCTACTTTATATTACCACCTTGTTCAGTGTATTCCTAAGACCGGCTCCATATCCATCGTGGCACAGACCAGGATAAAGCTCTTACTGAGGTTTAAATCAAATGACTTTCCTCCTGACGACGAGCCATGTCCACACAATGTCAAAATTGTCATATGAGCTAAATATATGCCCACCTCCAGCACAGGAAACATGCTCTTCTCACCCCACTGGTGCTGACTTTCCTAAAGGTCAAGAGTCGCTGAGTAATTCTTACTATCTCTCTATCTTAATGCCTCATCCGTCATTGTAAGCCGGCCCTCCTTTCTGTCTCGTCTCTTCCTCTCTTTAAAGGGATCAGGGGGAGGGAATATGGGGACATTTGGCTGTTGTAATTGCCCGCCGTGAAACGGGGCTCTATGCATGGATGAACGGATACGAGTTACAGTGTAGCGTGGCTTTGGGGGGCTAGCAGGGTTCTGCTGATAAGGGAAGAGAGAGTTGTTTAAACCAGGGTGAGAAAATCTTACTCAACCACAGCAAGTGCAACAAACCTCTATATGAATGAAGCAGGCACACTGGATGTGAATTGCTCGTGAAATCATCCACATATTTTATTTGTTTTTTTTTTTTTTGTGTGTTCTTTTTACAGCATTCATTAGTAAATCAATTGTGTAATCAGTCAAAAAAAAAGTTAAATATATCTTGAATATAGTCAAATTTACAGTTGAGGTCATAAGTTTACATATGCCTTGCAGAATCTGCAAAATGCTAATAGTTAAAAATAAATAAATTAGACGGATCATAAAAATTACATTTCGTGTTTTATTTAGTGCTGTCCTGAATAAGCTATTTCACATAACAGTTGTTTACATATAGTCCAGAAGACACAATAATAACTGAATTAACACAAATGAACCAGTTCAAAAGTTTACATGCGCTTCATTCTTATTACTGTGTTGTTACCTGGATGATCGACGACTGTTTTGTGATAGTTGTTCATGAGTCCCTTGTTTGTCCTGAGCAGTTAAACTGCCCACTGTTCTTCAGAAAAATCCTCCAGGTCCTGCACATTCTTTACTTTTCCAGCATCTTCTGCATATTTGACCCCTTTCCAGCAGTAACTATATGATGTCGAGATCTGTCTTTTCGCACTGAGGACAACTGAGGGACTCATACACAACTATTACAAAAGGTGCAAACATTCACTGATGCTCAAGAAAGCGACACGATACATTAAGAGCCAGGGGGGTGTAAACTTTTGAACAAGATGATTGGTGTAAATTGTTATTATTTTGTCTTCTGGGAAGCATGTATGTAAATATCTTATGTAGCTTCTGAAAGGACAATTTACACTGATTGAATAGGTTGAATAATCTTATATTTGGTTCATTGTAATCTAATAATAAGAAATACTAGATACATATTTTCATTATGTCTTTTATTGCAGTGTAGCTTGATCATTCAGGAGCATTTGCAGAAGAAATATGACATTCATGAAAATCCAGTTTAATCTGGATTAAAACATTTGTATATGACGTGAGCTCCTGAGTTTGTGTAAATTTACATATAAGGAGGTTCATTAATGTAAACCTCAACTGATCAGCTCAAAATTGTGTACTTTTTGCGAGCTTTATATTTTATATGCAGATTTTATATACAGACTATGCTGTGAAGTTTAAATCACTTACTTGTTTCAATTACACCCAATTACTATAATGATAATGTGTTTGTGAAACTCAGTCATTTCCTAGTATTGATTTGAACGAAAGCAATCCAAAAACAAATCCAGTAAGTTAAGACGAAAAAGAAGAGTACGAAGAATATCAGCGTTACTCAAACCTTTGTAATTCTGGACGCAAGGTTTTGTTTGGTTTGACGTACGAAAATATTTACGCAGAACTTTATGAGGCCCGTGGTGCAGGACAGGTTATTGAGTCAGTTCTTGTTTTTCTTTTGTGTTAGATAATAGATATAGATGACAGCTAAACAAATATAGCCATTAAGCAATGGAATGCAAAAATGTATTTGGAAATAGAAAAATATGAACATCTTAGTTTACACTTTTGTATTCCAAGTTGTGAATTGGTTTGCATTTTCTTGTATGGCTGTTAATGTACTGACAAAAAAAAAACTGCATTCTTTCTGAATTTCTACTCCTTCAACATCTCTCTCTCTCTCTCTCTCTCTCTCTCTCTCTCTGACTTCGGGTCATTCCTTGAGGTCAGGGAAAAGCTCAGCTTGTTTGTTCTGACACGCTATGCTTCTTTTTTTAGCCACCAAATGAATCAGCGAGAGAGCTTGAGCCAAATGAACGAGTTCCAGAGCAAGAAGCGCCTCATTAATATCGTTACTCTTAATGAAGAATTCACTCTCACTCCGCCAACGTGACTGAGCTCCAGAAATAAACCCTTTCAAGGTGGCTGAGCCAAAAATGAACTAGATAGCGCAGCTTTAGCCTTGGGTCTGACCCTGGATGCTCTCAGCCCTTCCCCTAAACAATCCCAGTGAATCCAGAACATTTGGATGTGGTTCGCTGGTGAGGAGTGTGTAAGCATGGCCAGCGAAACGTGCTTCTCTTCAACTGTCTATGAGATTTGATAGTGCTTAAATTTTTACTGATTAAACTTTTACTTTTAAACCAGTAAAACACTGCTACACAAATAAAATCAGCAGGGACATGTGACAAGCTGACAGTCAGGCCTGACCTTCGACCTGTGACCCAGTCACGTGATGCGCCCCCGAGGATGTTTCGTTGAGTGTTCGCCCATGTATGAAATGAGAGCTTGGAAAGGAGGAGGAGGAGGTTGTGAACTGTATAGGATTGTAGTAGCTGCAGTTCACACACACACACACACACACACACACACACACACACACACACACACACACACACACATGCACACATGCACACACACACAGAGCCCTGAGGCAGCAGTTTTCCAGACAGCTCCAGACTTTCGGATACAAAGCTCCCTCTATAGAGACACCTGGGAACTGCACACACACACACACACACACACACACACACACACACACACACACACACACACACACACACTCACACACACACACACACACACACACACACACAAATATATGTCAAAAGGTCAAAATCACAATTCCACAAAATAAGGATTCAGCTGGTTAATTCAGATATAGCAATAGCTGTGTAGCATTTTGAGAAAAAAAAAAAAGGATGGCACAGTGGAAGGAACTGTGTACTGAGACGCAATAATTGCAGATAAGTAATTACACACGGGGCAAGCGAATACTGCGATTATACCCACGTTCAACACTGCGCACATGTGCCCTCGCAGCCGAATACGTTTAACTAATCCGCCGAGGGCTTGAATAGGCAGCCATGTGGTAGTGGGAGACTTTTTTTTTTCATGCTCCCAGCAGGGCAATTGACTCAGAGCTAGCAGGGCTGATGAGGGAAAGTGTAGGCTAACGTGTTAAGATAAGAACATCTGCTCTGATAATGGCAGTCAGCGGGATGCGCTCGAAGAATCAGCTCCCATAGAAGTCAGACAAAATAGCACAGGATTCTAGATGTCTAGAATTCAAATTCTACATTCTCAGATACCCTCCTCCTCCTCCTGATGAAGTCAACATTGACATGTTATAATATAAAATCAGTATAATATAATATATTATACCACAGCACTGTTGAATGCTCGATTCTGATTGGTCAGAAGGTGTTGAGTAATTGTCTACAACAGCCGCTCTGACAGTAGTTCCAGCTGTAATTCGACACACAATTTCACAGGTTTATATTAATGCGCTCATTTTAATATGGTATCGTTTCTATAGCAACAGCTCATTTACAGTGACTTGTATGGCAGATAATCTACATAATCTACAATTTTAAATAGTATTTTTAAAAAGTATTTTAAAACCTGTGTTGTTATTTAACAATGAAAATGCAGTGAAGTGAAGTGATCTCTAAGCAGAGATTTAATTAACATTTATGGAAGGAGTCTCCAGTGTGAGTGCTTTATAACAGTCAATTGTAACAGTTTCTACCGTAGGAAAGTCTTCAGAACAGAGGACTTTCTGGTTTCTGGTTTCTTGGTAACATGACAAGCTGCGTTTATTCTGTCTTAATAACTTCAAGAACAATTATAAACGAGAGGATGCTGAAAGAACGACTATTAAAAGATGCTATAAACTGTAAGCGCTAATAGGAACTACCTTGTCTTGAGGACGTTCCACAATACCAAATGTGGAATTAAACCAGTGATTCTGAGCCCTCCTGCTCTCCCGAACCTGCCCGATCCATCCAGATGCCTTACTTCTGGTTGGAGTTCTCATCACCTGGAAACAACTCGCTGTTGCTAAGGATGGTCCCACATGTACAGCCTGAAAGTCTTTGAGATTATTGAGGATGGTACCACTTAAAAACCATGAAGATGGCTTTGGACTGCAATTGATGTGAACAGTTTTGCTATGACGGCTTAGGATTACAATTGCTATGATAGCTTTAGGACTGAAACTGCCACGAACAGTTTTACACTCAAGTCTCCATCAGTGGATAACTTCAACAAAATAGACTTCATGTGAAAACTATAATGAATTTCCTGGTTACACAATTTTGACCATGTTAGTGCACAGTTAAAGAAGGGAATTATTTATAATTGCACTATCTGTTGTTAACCAGATGTAGACGGGCTCCCTTTTGAGTCTGGTTCCTCTCAAGGTTTCTTCCTCATATTGTCTCAGGGAGTTTTTCCTTTCCACCGTCGCCTTTGGCTTGCTCAATGTGGATAAATTTATAAATTTATATCCTGAATTAATATATTTCTGTAAAGCTGCTTTGGGACAATGTCCACTGTTAAAAGCGCTATACAAATAAAACTGAATTGAATTAAAATGGTTAAAAAGCATGCAGTGTCAGTCAATAATACGTTTTAAAAATGTAATTGTTGCCAAATTGCTGTTGTATAAAATGAATTAGACACTTTAGGATTTGTTGTTATATGAAAATAATCAAATTTGGGGTGCTAACAGAAATGATGGAATGGTGCGATGCAGCCTGACATGAAGTTGAGTTACTGTTACCACTCAGAAGATGAGAATTTTCCAATAGCACATCCTGGATTGTTTTCTTCCTCTTATACCACAACAATTTGCCAATGATTACAATATATTTCTCTGAATTAAAGAATGACACGTTGTAGGTTTTATCAGTTTACGGTTACATTTGTGGAATATCCGCAATACAGGTTAGTTGTTAGCACGTTTGCTTCGCACCTCCGAGGATGGAGGCTCAAATCCCGCTTCCACCCTGTGTGCGCAGAGTTTGCATGTTCTCCCCGTGCTTCGGGGGGTTCCTCTGGGTACTCTGGTTTCTTCCCCTATCCAAAAGACGTGCGTTGTAGGCTGATTTGCATTTCCAAATTGTCTGTAGTGTGTGAATGTGTGTGAGATTGTGCCCTGTGATGGGTTGGCACCCCATCCAGGGTACCTTGTGCCCTGAGTTCAATGGGATATGCTCCGGGCTCCTCCACGACCCTGTGTAGGATAAGCAGCATGGAAAATGGATGAAATGATCAAAAACACAACAAAAACAATTGCCTTGACTGAAGTAGTACAATTTAAACATTTGAAATGAATACATTTCTCTATAAAGCAGTGTAAAACTGTATTCCATTCACTTTTATTTTTTATTATCAACTTTATGCCATGCTTTCATTTATATCTCAGATTATAGGTGGGGAAGTGCAGGGGAACGTTCCTGCTTAGACCGGTGATGCAGTAGTCTCTGAAGTAGTACTTTGCTATTTGAATACTGAAAAAGATCCTCCAGATCATGTATCTTTGGGGTGGAGATTTTTCATTTTCAATTTTTAAGACTTATAATTGGTTTAAATATTGCTAAGAGGCTGAAATTAAAAATGCATAATGAATGACCTGAGTAACAGAAATGACCACTCAGATGAGTGATTAACACTCAGCTTACTTCATGACTGCCGAGTGATATCCTGTTCAAGGTATTGTTCAAGGTGAAGTGCATGGAAGAAGAGCTGTGGCACTGAGAAAAGCAAGGAGAATTCAAATATAAATCTTATTTGATTTGGTTTGAAAAGATGTATTAATGAGCAAATCTTCCAAACATAACCAAAGAAAAAACATTTAGCCAAAAAAAATAAAATAAAAAACAGTGTAAATGCTGAATTTGAGAGATGCAATAGACTTCTGTGCTACAGAATGCTACAGAACCAGATATATAAAACAGTAAATGTTAGTTTTAGGCCAGATTGC
Organism: Cranoglanis bouderius; assembly: GCA_023630585.1. Taxonomy (NCBI): domain Eukaryota; kingdom Metazoa; phylum Chordata; class Actinopteri; order Siluriformes; family Cranoglanididae; genus Cranoglanis; species Cranoglanis bouderius. Next base: position 7,287,302 of record CM042543.1, read on the forward strand.
CGCTTTACTAACTCCCAAGTCTCCTTTTAAAGAACCTGACGTGCATCATTTCCTCAAAATGCCTTCAGAAGCATTTGGGCTGACATGCACCTGTCAGAAATCTATATAATAAAACAACACATTAGGAGGATTATAGCCAAGTTAATGAAAAAAAAAGACGACGATATAAAGAGATGTAGACACACACACATACACACACACTCGTCGAGTGTAACAGTGCTGAGCCTCATTCGCCTCCTCCCTTTCCCCCCTGCTAGGGGACCCACAGCTGCGCAAGCCAGGTGCGTTCCACCCCAACACACACACACGCACACACACACACACACACACACACACACACACACACACACACACACACACACACACGCACACACACACTTCCACCCACCAACGGCCCCAGCAGGAAATGCTTAATACCCATTTTAGAATGATGCCACTGTGCCAGCGTGACAGGGTGCCCATCCCCGTGGGGACCAAGGCCTGGAGACTGTCACCACGGAGACTATCACCAGGAGGCCAACGCCTGGCGACAGCAACTACAGACACAGATAAAGTGTGACATGATATCAGAGTCTTTTTTACTAAAATTTAAATGACAGAAGGCCCACTCAGAACATCTTATATCAAAGCTGCAACATATTTATTTTCATTCAATTCTTATAAACGGAACATCAGTCAGTCATCAGGGGTGTGGCCAAATGCTTCAGCATTGCCACCTCAACTCTGACCTCAGTTCACATCTTGGAGAGGTTTGCTACTCTTATGTTATGTCATTCATCTTCATTAACTGCTTTTTGCTCATCGGCATCACGGTGAGTCCAGAGCCTATTGCGGGCATGCTCGGTGTGAGGTGTGAGTATGCCCTGGATGGGACGCCAATGTGATTCATTAGGGATAAAGTTGGTAAAGTTGCTTTGTGACAATGTCCATTGATAAAAGTGCCATATAAATAAAACTGAATTGAATTGAATTCTTGCTAAGTTGAATAATATCCAGATTATGATGATTTAAATAACTTTAGTGTTGTAGGTATTTCAACCAAACCCCTTTAAAAACATAAAGCAACTATGACTCTAATACAGTAATGTCATTATGTGGATAATCATTTTGCACCAAAGTACAAATCAGATATTCTGGACACCTGACCATCACACTCATATGTGCTTGTTGAACATCTCATTTCAGATTTAGTTCAACCTTGCTGTTATAATAAGCTCCACTCTGTGAAAACACTGGGAAGGTTTTCCACTAGATGTTGGAATGTGGATGTGGGGATTTGTGTTCATTCAGCCACAAAAGCATTAGTGAGGTCAGGCACTGATGTTTGGTGCGAAGGTCTGGGGTGCAGTCGGAGTTCCAGTTCATCCCAAAGGTGTTCAGTGGGGTTGATGTCAGGGCTTGAGTTCTTCTACTCCAACTTTGGCAAACCATGTTTTCATGGAGCTCACTTTGTGCACAGGGGCATTGTCATGCTGGAACATGTTTGGGCCTCTTAGTTCCAATGAAGGGAAATTGTAATGCTACATAATACAAAGACATTCTAGACAATCATGTGCTTCCAACTTTGTGGCAACAGTTTATGGAAGAACCACATATGGATGTGATGGTCAAGTGTCCACAAACTTATGGCCATATAGTGTAGGTTCTACCACCCCTTACTGTGCATTGTAGATATCACACAAGCATTAAATTAGTCTGTGGTATATACACATTAGTATGTGGCAATCAATTTATAACTTTTTTGAAATGCGTTTTTCTGGATTTTTTTGTTGTTATTCTGTCTCTCACTGTTAAAATACACCTACCATTAAAATTATAGACTGATCATTTCTTTGTCAGTGGGCAAACGTACAAAATCAGCAGGGGATCAAATACTTTTCCCCCCCACTGTATATAGAGAGAGTCAGACTTTTCAAAAAAGTGGATCAGCCTGAACAGAGCACTAGTTTATCGCAGGGTGCTATACATGTGCATTCATTTACATTTACATTTACATTTATGGCATTTGACAGACATCCTTATCCAGAGCAACTTACAGAAGTGCTTTGACGTCTCTATCAATAAATACATCCTGATACTGGTTCACTAGGTCATGGATTATCATCAGTCAGATGATGGACAAAGATGATGATGGACTCAAACAACTATGCACAACTAGGGGAGAATTAGCACAGACAATGCCAATCTAAACATTATGATTTTGGGAGGAAACCAGAGAATCCAGTAAAAACCCATGAGGACACTGAGAGAACTTGCAGAAATTCTCGCAGACACAAACCTGACCTCAGGACTGAACCAGGGATCCTGGAACTGTGAGGTGGCAACACTACCAGTGGGGTCATATCTATCTACCTATCTACCTACCTCGCTCTATCTATCCATCCATCAATCCAGCCTTGTACCTGTGTATTGTTGGTATTAATATGCGGTTGGTTGTATATAGAATATTGAGGTATAATTTTAACAACAGTCTTGGATTTGTTGTTGTATCATTATGTTGGGATGAATATTTAGTGACTGGTGATTGAAATTGGTCACACTCTGAGATTTTGAACACAAAATTTCAGACACCGTCAGAATGTTGTCGTGAGCTCTTTTTGGTCGCAGCGGCACTAAACCGGCCACCAGTGAGCACATCACAGTCAAAGAATTCTTTTACAATGTGCAATATTTGCCTGCAAAATCAGGCTGAAATTCATACAGTGTTAACATACAAACATTAACATTAATATAGTAGGATAGTGGTATCAGTTCAATGTATAATTAGGGAAATTCGATTCATCATGAGAACATATTCGGAAAGTGTGTATGATGAGGGGGTGTACTCGTTCTATGCATTTAGTTTCAAACAACAGAATTTCCACCAACTCTCTCTAATTCTCACCCACATCAGACATGAGAGCTGGGCCAGTACATGTGTGTGTGCACATGTGTACAAATGTACATCAGCTATTTCTGTCAGCGGCTTACCACAGCACTCACACTCTTGCTCATTTCTCATAGACCCAGCAGTCCAGTTCACATACACACATTACCAAAAATACACCAGATGCCGAGTCTTTCCAAGTTCTTATATAGGTCTACCTGTTTGCAGGTGTACATACACACTGTCAGGACATATGAGGAGTAAAGGGAGAAAAAGCTGCCAGAATCAATACTTCCTGTGGGTAGATATTACAATAACATGAGAAATGTGTGTAGGAGTCTGATCATGTATCCTGGTTCGTAAATAAAGTAAAAATTGAGAAAATAAGAAATTAGGCAGTTGGTCATCAAGCAGGCAACTGGCCAATCAGATCGAAGCGATCACAAAGTAAAGCCGTTTGGCCAAATGTCGTTATGGCGTAATGGAAACTTAAGCGAAGCCGACCACAACAGAGAACGCAGAGGTGTGTTTTTGTGTGTGTGATGTGCTCGTCAAACTTTGCCACGTGTGGTCACACACTCACCTCTAACTTTTCCATTTGCAAGATGTCAGACCAGCAGATCTCACCGGATGTTTTTTGAGGTCAGGGGGAAAAAATAGCTTGGTACTAAAGGTTCTCCTTTATCTGTTGCGTGTGTATCTCTCTATCTCTGTGTGAGGGCAGTGGTGAGCTGTGCTTCTGCTATAAACAGTTCAGAGACATGCAGCACCTGTAGATTAGACATCAGAGGGAAAGAGAGAGAGAGAGAGAGAGGTGGGGGGGGGAAGTCATTCTGAGTTTTTAAGCTTATTGGCAGTTAGCAGTGTGGTTTCAGTTGTGATGCACTTTCTGAGTCACGCCACTGACAACCACTAGCAAATGAACATTTGATGAATGAATGAATGAATGAATGGGAATTTTGCTCAGCTTTGTATACATATTCATATAGTTAATGCAGTTAGTGTGTACTCGGAGCTTCAACATAACTTTATTACCCAGCATCAGTACTCACATACACAATTAGTTTTCTAAACAGGTTGATGTAATGTTGGCCTAGCTGCACTAGCAACAGTAAGGTGAAGCATGTCAACTTCACAAAATATTATCCATGTACAGAGTGTTTAAGTGATTCTTCTGGATTTTGCAGACTATGTGACGGTGCGGGGCTTTGCAGACATTTTCACAGCTAGTATCTTCTGCATTTGCTAAACTGGCACCTTACCCAACATGATCTTAGCAGGAAGACAGGAAGGCAAGGAAAATAACTGAAATAGAAACAATTTTACGTTGTTTTGGTATAATACTGTATATTTATGTATTCTTAAAGTAGAGATATCAAAGTATATTATAGAGAGAAAAACTGTGACCTTTTCATATTTTTTTTGTTTATTTCCACAATTTAGCCACAGTGACATCCAATAGGTTTTCCCAGACTGCCATGGATATATATGGCAGATTTAACCATATGAGTGTGCCTTATACATTATCATGAAAAAAAAAAAAAAAAACACTAAGTAAATAGCTGTGACATGGTTGTTGGTACCAGAAGGATTGAATGGATTGAACATTTTTGTAACTGTTGATCTCCTGGAATTTTCATTAACAACTCTAGACTCTAGAGCAGTGGTCACCAACCCTGTTCCTGGAGATCTACCTTCATGAAGACTTTAGCTCCAACCATAATCGTGCCCATCTGACCATCTAATCATTGCCTTAAGAAGCTCTTGATCAAATAAAATGGATGTGTTAGATTTGGTTAGAGATGAAACCCGCAGGAAGGTAGATCTCAGAGGGGTGGTGACCACTGGTCTAGATACAAAATCGAGCGAAAAACTAAAAATACCCAGTAAGCAGCAGTCCAGTAGCACTGGTTTGCTATGGTAGATTCCAAATACGTTGCCTGGTGGTGGTGGTGTAATGGCGTGGGGAATAAACACAAAATACAGTTTTTAATTGATAATGTTATTTATTGAAGCAAAAATGTTATCCAATACCAGAAATGACGAGGAAGAAGGTGATTGAAATACATCAGTCTGGGCAGGATTACAAAGCTATTTCAAAGGCTCCAGGACTCCAGAGAACCACAGTGAGAGCCATTATGTCCAAATGGAAAAACTCGGTACAATAGTGAACCTTCCCAGAAGTGGCCGACCTTCCAAAATTCCTCCAAGAGCACAGCAACTACTCATACAGCAAGTCACAAAAGAGCCAAGGACAACATCAAAGGACCTACAGGTCTCTCTTGCATCAATAAAGGTCACTGTTCATGACTCCACTATCAGAAAGACACTGGGCAAAAATGGCATCCATGGAAGAGTGGCGAGGTGAAAACCATTGCTAACCCAGAAGAACATTAAGGCCTGTCTGAATTTTGCCAAAACACACCTTGAAGATCCTCAAACCTTTTGGGAGAATGTTCTGTGGACTGATGAGTCGAAAGTGGAACTGTTTGGAAGACAGGGGTCCCGTTACATCTGGTGTAAACCAAACACAGAATTCCACAAAAAGAACATCATACCTATGATCAAGCATGGTGGTGGAAGTGTGATGGTGTGGGGCTGCTTTGCTGCTTCAGGGCCTGGGCAGCTTGCAATAATTGAGGGAAACATAAATTCTGCTCTCTACCAGAAAATCCTAAAGGAGAATGCCCGATCTTCAGTCCATAAGTTGAAACTCAAGTGCAACTGGATTATGCAGCAAGACAAAGATCTAAAGCATAGGAGTAAGTCCTAGTCCTAGAAGTAAGTAAAAGACTGATCTCCAGTTATCAGAAGAGTTTGATTGCCGTTATTTCTGCTAAAGGTGGCACAACCGAATTTTCATTTAAGGGGGCAATTAGTTTATCACATGGGTGATATGGATTGGATAACTTTTTTTGCTTCAATAAAATGAATAAATAAATAAAAACTGCTTACTCAGGTTGCCTTTGTTTTATGTTGTATTTTGTTTGAAGATCTAAAACTATTTAGTATGAGATATACACAAAAACAGAAGAAATCAAATACTTTTTCACAGCACTGTATGTATGTATACCTATATACTGTATATAGTG
>CM042543.1:7298259-7315759 GCA_023630585.1 Cranoglanis bouderius
CTTGAAATTCCTACTCATCAACTTCTCAACTACAAGGAGTGACGTCAAATCAACATGGCTGCCAACAGCATCAGCAGTAAACAAAGTAGCACTTCTTACCTTTAAATGAGTTAAACTGTATATAGAAATCTTTGCTTTTTAAATCTATGACATTGACTATACAGTATGCTGTTTGAGGAGGAAGATATACATCACTCATCACAGTTAGCTGGCTAGTTTGTTGTTAACAGAACATAGAGGTGTCCATGGATTTCCACTTTGTATGTAGGTTGAAAATGTTGTCATTCAGACCTGCGAATTACCATTTATGAAGTCTTTGATATGGTCAAGTTTTTTCGTAAGGGGATTAACATTTATGTAAGGTGTCTCCAGGGTGAGAGATATGTCATATGTATGGGTTTCTCTGGGTGCATCGCAGTCTCAATAGCTCTCTAGGTGGTGAATCAGTATATCATGTACACTAGTTTGGGCGCTGGTAAGGACCCTGGTTCACTACACATTGGGACACTGATGACTCAATTTCCGGCGACATGTACTCTCGTTGTAAAACGTCACCACTGGCATTTATCAACAACAGGCAGGACCGATATCGTTCTGACATTATACTGTATGTCATATACATTTGTTAGCTTAATCACACATGTTTCTGCTATGGTACTTAAAGCAGGATCGTAGTCTAGCTAGCGGATTTTTAAAAAATTATTAACCACTTAAAAGTTGTTAGACTCAAACAAACCGTATATAAAACATCAAGTAAAGTTACAAATCGCCAACATAAGTAATCATTTGAGAGCTACAACAATCACACTGTGGGATTATGAGATTGAGACAGCCCTTAAAATGGCCGACTCCCTGATCAGTGCCCTGACTACTGAACTAGGGAGCTGACTGAGACGCATCCTTTATCTTATTAACATCAAGAGAAAGTAAAAAGACAAGCTGATGACAGAACGATTGTTTATAGCTACTATAACGCAAGTAATACCATAAAAAGTATGATGTGTCGTTTTTTAATAAATAAAAAATTGTTAGCATTTGCAAATCGCTGTGGCATAAGAGGAATACAACAACTTAGTGGTGGTGACTGTAAGTCTGCTTCATGTTGGGCTGCATCACACATTTTTTCCCCCTAGCACAGCACACCCCAAGTGGTTTTCCCTTACATGTTATGTTATATATAAAAAAAAAATACATGTGTTCAGCATATCATGTGTTAAATAACTGTCAATATCGGCTCTTTAAGATTCTCAGTTTTTTTCAGGAATATTGTAGCCGTGATAATGAACCTTTTTCAGTTTGTCGCTCTGGGGGAAACCCTAAAGTTTCTATGCAGAACCATATAACGGACAGCTTCCCTGATAAGAGGGTTCCAAGTTGAACCCCTGTATCAAGCTGAGAACCCCCGGCTATCCAAATGACACTTTTAAGGAACGCTTTTGAATTATGCTTTCATATGAGAGCACAAAATGGCAAAATTCCAAAATGGCGCACTGTGAAAAAATAAAGGAACTGATATAAGCTTAGTGCAAAATTGAGTACATTGAATTAACGTTAATGTTTAGTGCTAACACTAATGTTTGAAAAGCTGTCATCATGACACAAACATTATTCAGTACTACAGTATGTAAAAATGACTACATGTATTCATCCAACAGTAATGCAACACAAAGAACTAAGCATTCAAGTCAACACTTACACTCTTTAGATGATAAACTAAAAAGTATCAAAGTATCTTAATGTTTTTTTCCCCCCTTGCTTGTCTGTTCCCAACATTTCGAACGTTTTGAAACTGCGATATAACCAGCGTACGGTTTCCTGTGAGATCTGGCATCCCATTAACTTAACATGCCACTGTCAGTAGCATATGGACTCGTGTACTATACCAGAGTGTGTATAGTTCTGGATTAGGTTCAGTAACCTTATCATGACGTAGTACACTTTCCGGTGGAAAAGCACAGTAAGGAGGTGTGTGTGTGCGTGTGTGTGTGTGTGTGTGTGTGTGTGTGTGGGCCAGATAAGTCTGCCAATAAACAACTGAGGCAAATAACACTGGAAAACTAGATTTAAATGTGAAAAAAGTCACATGCATATTGTCATGATTCCTTGTGCTGTACTGGTGGTAAGAGAGCGTGCACACACACGTGTGCACACACACACACACACACACACACACACACACACACATACACACACACACACACACACACACACACACACACACAGCTTTCTCTGTGTTGCCCACTGAAGCTACTGTTTTCTGGACAGCACATCTGCGAACTGTGGGCGGTGGGTAGCACCAGTTGGTCTCTCCACCTCCTTCTTCTCTGTCTCTCTTTCTCTTTTATAAGTGTTTCCTTTTAGAGCCATTTGACCTCCACTTTAATAGAGTCAGCACCACTCCTCCTCTCCTTAATCTTGCTCACACACACTCATTCCTCTGCTTGGGTAAGCTGGAGTGTGTCATCGTGTCCGGTTGCACTGTATGAGTGTGACACTCTCTCTCTCTCTCTCTCTCCTGCACCTGTGATAGAAAGACAGGAAACACAGAAATAACTGCTGACTGTCTCTTCATCCCGTGCCGCATGCGTCAGTGTGTGTGTGTGTGTGTGTGTGTGTGTGTGTGTGTGTGTGTGTGTGTGTGTGTGTGTATAGCAATGGAAGAGACACTTGCACCTGGACAGTTTGGCTCTGTCACACTCACTGCCTTCACTCTGTGACACCCAGCCTCCAGTACCATTAGAGAGTGAGAGCAATAGGAATAGACGAGAGAGAGTGAAAAAAATAATAAAGAGAACAGGAGGAAGAAGGAAGGAGGGCGACAGAGAAAGAAAGAGACAGACAATGCAATCTGTCTTTGCCCAGAAAAATCTGGCTTGATGAAACACTCACGGAATCAGTGAATATCTATATACTACTTTATGTTTTTATTATTTTGCAAGACATCAGCTTAAATATTACACTAGCAACAGTGAAGCCAAGCATCACTAGATATTAGCTAGCTAACATTAGGTAACACACACACACACACACACACACACACACACACAAACCCACGCTTTTCTTCTTGACAGGGCTGTGTCAGGTTACAAATCCTAATTTAAATCTGTACCCTGGTAGAACTATCTGTACCTTGGATCCTTGGAAATCTGTATCCATTTCCCATTATGTGAAAGCAGGAAGAGTTTTCTGGAGGCTGTGGAGCGGCGACATTATTTATGATGCGACAAGAGTAACAAGAGTACCAACAATGAGTACCAAGAGTAACAAGAGTACCAACAATGAGTACCAAGAGTAACAAGAGTACCAACAATGCATGAGCATCAAATTTATAAAATGGTTTTTATGAGGATGCAGCAGAAAATAGAACCTTCCAGGTTTTCCATTCTACACTATGGGGATGTAAGCAGGCACTATTACTGAAAATTTCTGTAATGCACTCTTGGGCAGATAAGAGTTTCTAGCTAGCTAGCATTTCTGTCAATTTCTGTGATGATCAATCAATGTTCTGCATTATTTATTATTTCAACTCCACCCAAACATCTCAGGTTGATACACCTGATACCTGGCACCATACGGGTTACATGACAACAACAACAATGAATTTAGCATACACAGTATAGTACACAGAATAGCTAAAATACAGTAACATCTTCCAGAAAACAGACTGGAGATGGAAATGAGTCGTTTTTGAGTCACAAGTTGGTTGTTGTAATCTAGATCTAGAAACATTCCACACTTTTCCACCACAAACGAATGGATTCTCGGTTGGTATTTTAGCTTCAGCAGTGAAATACTGGTGTAGAACAGAAAAAGTCAGGGGTCTGGGGTGGTGTTATTGCATCACCATGACAACTGGAGCAACTCAGTATTTACTGCCTTTAAAATACAATTAGAACAGTGATGAGGTTTTGAGCATTGATGTTAAAAAAAAAAAGAGCTATGTTAAATACTATGGTGGTCCAAGGAAGAAACAACCATCTTTACTGGCGATTGCAACAAACTAACTAGCCGATCCACTGCTAATGCTAAACCTAACAGAGATTACACCGAACAACTACAAACTTGCAATAAATACATAAAAACATCCCCCCTTGTCTATGCCTATATCCCTGTGCTGTGTATAAACGCTAAAGGATTTGACTTTGTTCTTCAAGCCTAAAGTACAACATGCAAAAATGATATTCTTTATTTATTTATTTATTTATTTTTACACTCAGAAACTGCCATCTGATTACATAATGGTTACATTTCCAAATTAGTAAAAATGCAGAGTGCTACCACGTCAGTGGAAAAGAGCTAAATATGAAAGACTAGCGGAAAATCTTTAATTTTCTTTGATCGTCTTTGATCTTCGAGCGGAAAAAAAGTATTTTGTTCAAAGCGTCCAACTAAAATATACAGCAGACTATAAAAAGATTCGACGCATATGAGCTTTAATAACTACGCAAAGTGGAAAAGTTATTTATCTGTGAGAGAGAAACAAATGTAAGCGCAAGACAGCAAGAATATTATGAGATCAGACCTGAACTTATACAGCACATACACATGCAAGTCAAGCATACACAGGCAAATGAGAAATACGAGCTATCTGATATCTCAGTGATATAAAAATAACCCCAGAGAGAGAGAGAGAGAGAGAGAGAGAGAGAGAGAGAGAGAGTATAGAGAGAGAGAGAGAGTAGAGAGAGAGTAGAGAGAGAGAGCACCTGCAGTGTGGTCCACACCTACACACAGGTGTCAGGAAGAGACAGACACAAAGAAAAGAAAAGAGAAAAAATAGAGTCAGGGAAATCAGACTGCGGTCGACAAAAAAGCTTTTTCTAGATTTGACTCCACCTGTGTGTGTGTGTGTGTTTAGCTGTACAGTAACATAATATACAGTATTTGTAGGCCTAATGAAGGTGAAGGTGCATTTTAACAATTCTGTATACAAGAAATGCAAATAGACACATACACTTTCTGTGGGTGTGTGCTTTTGTGTGTTAATTTGCTCATGTAAAGAGGAACACTGGGTCTAACATTCAGTATTTTATTCATGATCTGAGGCCACACAGCTTTGAACACTGGACATTTCACGAATATAAAAAGGCATGTGTGAAAATGTGTTAAAACATACAAAACTAATTTCTGTAGACAAGCCTAATTCTTCCCTAGGTGTGAGGTGCATACATCTCACGTGTGTTTGTGAGTGAGTAAACGTGTGGGTGTATGTATACATGCGCATGCTGTTTCCCAGAAATCTGTCTGCTTTCACAGGTGCTGTGTGAAATATGTAGTGTGTGTGAAATATGTAGTGTGTGCAAGTCTCTCTGTGTGTGTGTGTGTGTGTGTGATTATACAGACTCAGAGATGACAGATAACGTGATGACGTCATCATCTTCATCGCCAGTGTTATTGAAGAGGAAAATGGAGCTTGAGTTCTAGAGCACTCCATAGGTGACTGGATGCATGGTGGACAACACGTTGATGAGAATTCTTATTATCCCAGTGTGTATCCGTAGGTCATGTTTTCAGAGTAGTAGAGATGGGAAGAGGGACAGGACGTGTGTCTGAAGACCACCCATTCATTTCCCACCTCGACACGTCCGATGTGACGTGAAAAAAAAACCCCTCCAACAAAACATGGATGCCTCCACAAAGGCATGTCTTTTTGTTTGCTTTGTCAGAGCACGTAAAGCTCATAAAAAGCTAGTTTAACCTCACTTTAACAGTTACAGGCCTGAGTAGCTGCTGGTTCTGTTCTACTACAATGAACTTCAAACATTCATGCAACATTTTGGACTGAAATTGTAGCACAGCAACAATACTGAGTAATGTTAGCAACAAGCTAGCCAGCAAACATTAGTGATAACTCTAATGTTAATGATTACCTCTCAAAACAGTGATTAGTATGGTCACTGTTACAGATTTAATCAAGTACTGCATCTGAATATAAATTGGTCAAAAGCCAATACTTGGTTTTTTATATAGACTAAATAAAAATAGAGAAGGGGGCTTTACACTGTTGTCACTCCGTAAACAGGGAACGAACTGGTAGTTGAGAAGGTCACACCAAGTTGACAAGTTGAAATTGTAAGTTGAGGGGACATTTTCAGTGGTTTTTACCAGTTGCAGGTGTAGGAATAACAAGTTGCAATTTTGCCTATGCAGCATTATACATGCTGAGCAGTAGAGACTGTTAGAGCTAGTCTGAGTAGTAGAGTCTGTTAGAGCTAGAGTCTGAGTAGTAGAGACTGTTAAAGCTAGAGTCTGAGTAGTAGAGTCTGTTAAAGCTAGAGTCTGAGTAGTAGAGTCTGTTAGAGCTAGAGTCTGAGTAGTAGAGTCTGTTAGAGCTAGAGTCTGAGTAGTAGAGACTGTTAAAGCTAGAGTCTGAGTAGTAGAGTCTGTTAGAGCTAGAGTCTGAGTAGTAGAGTCTGTTAGAGGTAGAGTCTGAGTAGTGGAGACTGTTAGAGCTAGAGTCTGAGTAGTAGAGTCTGTTAGAGCTAGAGTCTGAGTAGTAGAGACTGTTAAAGCTAGAGTCTGAGTGGTAGAGGCTGTTAGAGCTAGAGTCTGAGTAGTGGAGACTGTTAGAGGTAGAGTCTGAGTAGTGGAGACTGTTAGAGGTAGAGTCTGAGTAGTGGAGACTGTTAAAGCTAGAGTCTGAGTAGTGGAGACTGTTAGAGCTAGAGTCTGAGTAGTGGAGACTGTTAAAGCTAGAGTCTGAGTAGTAGAGTCTGTTAGAGGTAGAGTCTGAGTAGTGGAGACTGTTAGAGCTAGAGTCTGAGTAGTGGAGACTGTTAGAGGTAGAGTCTGAGTAGTGGAGACTGTTAAAGCTAGAGTCTGAGTAGTAGAGTCTGTTAGAGGTAGAGTCTGAGTAGTGGAGACTGTTAGAGCTAGAGTCTGAGTAGTAGAGGCTGTTAGAGCTAGAGTCTGAGTAGTGGAGACTGTTAGAGGTAGAGTCTGAGTAGTGGAGACTGTTAAAGCTAGAGTCTGAGTAGTAGAGTCTGTTAGAGCTAGAGTCTGAGTAGTAGAGACTGTTAGAGCTAGAGTCTGAGTAGTGGAGACTGTTAAAGCTAGATTCTGAGTAGTGGAGACTGTTAGAGCTAGAGTCTGAGTAGTAGAGACTGTTAGAGGTAGACTGAGTAGTGGAGACTGTTAGAGCTAGATTCTGAGTAGTGGAGACTGTTAAAGCTAGAGTCTGAGGAAACTGTTAGAGGTAGAGATTGCCCGTGTAAATAAAATTGGACTGGGTGGAAAGAGAAAATCATACTGCAGCCAGCCACTAGAGGGCATCATATTTAGCCTTTCACTTTACAAACACAGCCATGTAAATATTCTGCCTTAACCCAAGTATCAGACATGATTTTCACATTTAACCCACTTGTTGAGGAAGTTTTATTCATGACAGTGTTTACATTTCTACACTTTTTTTGGCTGCAATTATATGTATATATAAAAACGTGAATATTCGGCCTTGGCCCATTTGACATTTGTTGATAAATGCAGAGCACCAGCCAATAATTAAATAAAGATATTAAATACTTACAAAGTGACTTAAATTAGGTGCAAATAACAAAATGGCCAATGAGTGAAGAAGAAAGAAGAAGAAGAAGAAGAAGAAAGCGTCCTAAATTAGAGTGGAAATCATGCAAAGCATGCAAATATGGCCTAAGAGTTGACATATACTGCCATCTAGTGGTTAAGATAAGACATAACACATAAATCAAACAAAAGAGAATTTTATCTTAATGAAATGCGATAATTTATTGAACGAATTTTAAGTAAATCTTATAGACAATCTTATATGCTGGCAGATATATTCTGTTTTTGAAGCCATAAACACCATTCTGAGGCTGCGCACGCTAATTTTTCAAGGCACAGTTATTTCCCTGCATGCTAAAATCTTCACTGCACATATGGAGTGTGGAATGTAAAATGCATGTTATTTCTGCTTTACCACACCCCAATAAAGAGCTGATCAGTTGGTTCATGTGTGTCAGAGCTGAAAACACAGTAAAGTGAACACCAAGAACATCAGGTCTATTAATCTGCATAAAATTAATTAAAAAATAAAAAATAAAAAAAAAAAGCAAAGAGAAAAATATTTAGACAAATTTGAAGCTGTTATGAGTGTGCGATTTAATCAAGTCTAACCACATTTTCCACTTTTGTGTATCACATTTCTTTTGAAATAATCATTAGCATGGCATACTTAATTGAGGTGAACTTAGACAATCCATTTCACCATAGAGCACAGCCTCTTAATACTCTATCAGGAAACCAATTCCTCTTACATCTCTGTTCAGTGTTAAAGAAATACTGCAGTGTTTTCCAACCTAATCTCTATTTACTGCACATATAGTGCTGTGAAAAAGTATTTGCCCCCATCCTGATTTCTTCTGTTTTTGTGTATATCTCATAATAAATTGTTTCAGAAATTAAAACAAAATCTAAGATAAAACAAAGGCAACCTGAGTCAACACAAAATACAGTTTTTAAATGATAGTTATTTATTGAAGCAAAAAAGTTATCCGATACCAACTGGGCCTGTGTGAAAATGTATTTGCTCCTGTAGTTACTAATTCCCCAAATCTTTGAAACTGCATTCATAATGGTGTTCAGCTGGACTAGACGCAACCAGGCCTGATTACTGCAAAACCCTCAATCAAATCAGCACTTAAATAAAACTTTTTCATCAGCATGAAGTTGGTTAAATGTCTTACCCAGTAACACACTATGCCAAAATTGAAAGAAACTCCAGAAATGATGAGGAAGAACGTGATTGAAACACACCAGTCTGAGACGGGTTACAAAGCTATTTCAAAGGCTCTGGGACTCCAAAAGAACCACAGTGAGAGCCATTATCTCCAAATGGAAAAACTCGGCACAGTAGTGAACCTTCCCAGAAGTGGCCGACATTCCAAAATTCCTCCAAGAGCACAGCAACTACTCATCCAGGAAGTCACAAAAGAGCCAAGAACATCAAAGGACCTACAGGCCCCTCTTGCATCAATAAAGGTCACTGTTCAGAAAAGACACTGGGCAAAAATGGCATCCATGGAAGAGTGGTGAGGTGAAAACCACTGCCAACCCAGAAGAACATTAAGGCTCGTCTGAATTTTGGCAAAACACACCTTGATGATCCTCAAACCTTTTGGGAGAATGTTCTGTGGACTGATGAGTCGAAAGTGGAACTGTTTGGAAGACAGGGATCCCGTTACATCTGGTGTAAACCAAACACAGAATTCCACAAAAAGGACATCATACCTACGGTCAAGCATGGTGGTGGAAGTGTGATGGTGTGGGGTTGCTTCGCTGCTTCAGGGCCTGGGCAACGTGCAATAATTGAGGGAAACATAAATTCTGCTCTTTAACAGAAAATCCTAAAGGAGAATGTCCGGTCTTCAGTCCGTAAGTTGAAACTCAAGCGCAACTGGATTATGCAGCAAAGCATAGGAGTAAGTCCTAGTCCTAGAAGTAAGTAAAAGACTGATCTCCAGTTATCAGAAGCGTTTGGTTGTACTTATTGCTGCTAAAGGTGGCACAACCAGATTTTACGTTTAAATAGTTTTTTACATTAGCAATAGGTGTTGCATAACTTCTTTTGCTTCAATAAAAAAAAATAAAAAAATAAAAACTGTATAGTGTGTTTACTCAGGTTGCCTTTGTTTTATGTTGTGTTTCGATTGAAGATCTATTTAGTATGAGATATATACAAAAACACAAGAAATTAGACTACTATTATACGTGAATTTTGCATAAAACCTGCTGGGTGTCGATATGACTAAAACTTCTAGAAAACAGCCAAAAATGACAAAAAAAACAAAACTGGGTTTTCACCAAAATGAAAATTTTCTGCCAATAATATACTTTGACATATCTAATGTACTTTATTTACCTGTTTGTATTTAGGTTGTTTTCGAACCTTGTTGTCTAAGGAGCCAGTTTAACAGGTGTCTGAATCAGTGATTATTTCTACACTGATGTTAGCAGGAATAGTGATCAGTTGAGCAGAACAGATGAGGATGAGGCTTGTGTTTAAAAGCCATAAGTGACTTTTACCTCAGGTGATAAGACGGAGGTTCATGTAGATAATGCTGATGATCAAAATGAGAAATTATTTCCCACTGGAAACTTTGACAGTAATTTTGAAAGTAAATTAGGTTATAAATGTAGAGGAAAGTGTGGCATCTTTAAATGGAACTGGAATTAAGTCTTTATATGCAATTTTCTCTTTCACTTTTGGCGGTAAGCAGGGGTAAAACCTGTAGAGAAACCCAGAACTACAAGGGTGTCCCAAAAGTCTCCATACATGGAGAAAATCAACACTTTTTAGCAAAATGTCTTCAAAAACTTTTTCATACGTAGTTCATATTAAATATATATATTTTTCAGATAGCCTTTAAGTATGTTTTTGACAAAAGAAGAACGTATTGAAATCATTCTCATGGCTCATGGCTGGAGAGAGAGAAAGAGAGAGACCAGCCTGAAAAACACTGGAATATTCCTTTAAACTGACTTTTTTTGTTTAGAACACAGCAATGATTTCAAATGTATTGCATGTAAAATATAATTATTCATATGTTATACATTCCCTAAATGAATCATGATCAGCCTGTATTGTATTGTAATAATCGCTCTGTGGGAGTGTACAGAATCCACACATTCTCTATCTCTCACTAACTCACGACTGCTACAAACACCTGAGTTAGAAAAGCAGACATGCTCCCTAGCGGCCTCTGAGTCAAAGTTTGTCCTTGTTGGAGCTGAAAGCGCAGGTGATCCCGGTGCCCTTTAACCCACAGTAACCATCAGGCACCTTGTGAAGGTACTGCTGATGGTAATCCTCAGCGTAGTAGAAGACAGTGTCCTGTCTGATTTCTGTGGTGATCTCACCCCAACCTTTCTGCTTCAGAGCCTGCGAGAGCGAGAGGCAAAAAAATGCAAGACATAAACTAAATATAGAAACCTAATGTGGGACGCACTTATTTTACAGAATGGTATCTACATATAATTTGTCATTTGCAAATTCGTAGTAATACCTGATATAGTTTGTACACTCTACAGTATACACTAGTTGAACAGTAAAATACCTAATAACATGTATTTTTCATAAAAACGAGTAGTTAATAGAAGAAACATGATTCAGATTTTGCAATTTGGAAATGTACGTACATGATGGCTAATGAAAAATACTTCAGAATTTAATTCTCAATTCTGCCATAATTCTCAAAAAGGGTACGTGAATTTTTTTGTATTATAATTTTTAGCTAATTTCTTTAATTCCTGTAAATATTGGCAGGAATGTCTGAAAATGTAATTAAAATAAATGTTGTGCATGTGTGGTGTAACCAAAAAGTCAGGAAGTTAACAGCTGTAATATCAGTTCATCACTAATCATCAGCACCCATTTACTTTCAGCTGAATAATTATATAATATTAATGTTTCAAGCATTATTACACACCAACTACCTGTAATTACATACTGTTTAGTTATATACGCATCAATCGTTTTGGCATGACTTATCTGTAGTCTGAATATAGTAACTAAAATAGAAAGTATGCAACAAATATTACATGTAATTGCTACATTATTAAATATTTTGGTGCACTGCTGCACCAATTGCTGCTGTACAAACCTGGCAGCTTTCCCATGGCTTACGTTCTAGTTCAAAACGCAAAGTACTAGTAGTTCCATATAATTACCACCTACCTTTTAAATGTTCTGTACTTAATGCATTGTGAGGAAAAGTCCTACATGCATGTTTAATAATAATAATAATAATAATAATAATAATAATAATGTTATTAGTATGAGCTTTACTAGCGTTCTTGTGTCATGTTCATGTCATATAATTATTACACATTTATTCTGTGCATCAACTTACAAATGAGTTGGCAATGTTGTAAAGAAATCATTAATATCAATAAAGCCAATTTTGAGTTGGACAAAAAAAAACAAACCAGAAAACAAAGAGCAAGAAAGGGGAAAAAATACAAAGAGAAAACAGCTCGATAAACAAACAAACAAACAAAAAGTTTGACATCAATAGAACAAATGTGACTTGGGGAGACACGTCGCTCTTAACTCTAAAGCTGAACAAGTTTCTACTCTCTGGGGTGTATGCGTGCGCGTCTATTTGCTCAAAGGTACAGAGTGCAATCTGAACTCTTAAAAAGCGTAAAATGTGTAGAGCACTAGCTCCCTCAAGGGGTCACATCAAACGATGTCCACTGGGAGTGCTTAGTCTGCAGAGGGAGTAACAGCACGCGGGCTTCAAACACTCTGTGTAGCTTTGAAAACCCAACACACACACACATACACACACACACACACACACACACACACACACACACACATACACACACACACACACACACACACGAAAGTAGCTTCTAAGAGGAGCAGTGCAGAAGTGCTTCTACAGTGGAAGGACTGACGGACGTTTTAAAGAAAACCAAAAAAAGTTCTTAAATTTAACCAAGTATCCTGTGGTTCCACAAATTTCCTCTAGGTGTCAGTGTGGACATCCATTGCTATTAGACAACAAAAGAGTCCAGAAGTCTGAATGCCATAAAAAATAATAAATCTACAGAGCATTATTCAGATATGTACATCAATTTTACAGAACAGGAAAAACAACTGGACTGCGGCTGTTAGATGAAAAGATTATGACTCAGTACTGAAATGAAAAAAGAAGCCCTAGTTAAATGTTATGAGCTGTAAATTTTAGTATACAGGATGAGACTGTAAACAAGCAAACTGCTGAAATGAAATGAAATTTTATTCCGGAAACTCTAAAAACATTAAATTTTTTATCCAAGCTCCCAGGTGTCTAATATAAGATCTCTCCAGGTCTGGAGGAGACAAAGCACTGCACAGATTAGAGCTGATTCAATTCAAACCAAGCTGAATCGAATGCGTTCGTGGGGTGTGCTGGAGCAGGACAGGTTTTGGTGTCGGCTTTTGATTTCTGGTCGAAGAATTTTGCAAAAGCGTGCGTAATGTGTGTTATGGTGTGCTGTGTGTGCAGCACTTAATGTCTGTGATTCCCTGAACAGTAAGACTCGACAAAATGATTCGGTTAGCAAGAACTCTGTGTATGAATATTGGACTATATGATTCAATTAGTAGTGACTCCCTGTATATATAGTGAGCTAAATGATTCAGCTAGTGGTGAGTGTGGTGAGTGCATATATAAGATCTAGAGCACATGATTCAGTGAGCTAGGGCTATTTGTATATGAATATTAGACTAAATAATTCAATTATTGGTGACTCTGTATATGACAACTAAATAATCTGCAGAGCAGCAACTGATTATTTGTATATTAGACTACAACGATCCAATTTGTTAAGATTCTTTGAACATGAAGACTGAATTTTCACTATATATAAATATTGTAATGAATGATTCATATTCCATATGAATACTGGACTAAATGATTCAGTTAACAGTGAATCTATATACAGGGACTAGACTAAAAGATTCATTAATAAGTACTCAGTATAAAAATACTGGACAAAATGAATCAATTAGTAGTGACTCGTATACTATACGAAGACCAGACTAAATGAGTCAGTTAGCAAGGACTCTCAGTTTAGGAAGCCTGGACTGAATTATTTGGTTAGTGGTAATTTTCTGTATATCAATATTGGACACACACAGATGCTGGAACTGATCATGGCTCCCCCTTTTCAAGCCAGACACCCCCACCACACACACCAGATTGTTTTGAGCGTCATTCTTATCAGCACACAAACACACGCACATATGCATGACCCCCCCCAAACAAACACACACACACACACACACACACACACACACACACACACACACACACACACACACACACACACAGAGACAGACAAACAGACTGAGACACAAACAGACAGACAGACAGACACACACACACAAACTCAGGTGTACATCCAAGCACCCATACACATGGAAGCATATAAGCACACGCTTGTATACACCCACACCCACAAACACACACACAGCTGGCCTTATTATTATTATTTTTTTAAATCATGCACCCTAGTCTGCTCTTTCCCCCACCCTATTAACATAAAGCATTTATTAAATATGCCTCAACACACAAATCATTTCCACATGCATTAAACCCATGACACTGGACCAAAAAACAAAGAAACCTCCAAGTTCATGTGCTACTCTAAGTGCAGTCCAACCCTCCAGCCCACCCCACAAAGCAAAAAAAAAAAAAAAAAAAAAAAAAAAAAAGAAAATAATTGGAGGTCAAACCTCCATCTTCAATGAGTCACCCCCTCGACAAGTAGAGCATCGCTGCAGAAAACCGATCTCATGATCTTTCTCGTCTGCTCCATCTCTCTCCCCGTCTCTCGCTTCTGAATAAAAACCCTTTGATGTTTTGCAAATTTCTACATTTCATTAGTCCTCCTCTCACTGGCCTTTAAATAAGCTTTTCTGCCCTTTAGTCTCCTACGCTTCCTCACTCTGCCTTTTAAATGATAAAGTTTGGAGAGATAAAAACGAGCTTGTTATGGGTTAATAATTTATTTATCTAAAACTAAATGTGTGTGTGTGTGTGTGTGTTTATGGGCATTATCAAGCTCAAGGCTGTCTGAGGAACATCACCTCTAAAGATCTAAAGTACTAGATCATCCTCTTTCACCACCATGAATACATTTCCCTGTTCCTGTCTGCCTGTGAGTTTCACAAGTGTCCCTCAAACCCACAATGATGCACTTGTGATACTGACCAAAAAAGAGGAGGGCAAGGGGGTGGGTGGTAGGGTGGAGTGGGGCGGGCAAGAGAGGAAACGAGAGAAACTGGACAGATGAATGTGAAGTGTGCAGATGACAGCTTGTCACTGCTTAGCTGATGGGAACGTTGTGAAAATGTAAAACTGGTGCCACAGTTTGGAAATGAAGATTCAATTTTTGAAATTTGTACATTTCAGAGGAGTTCTGTCTGGGTTGTGCTGAAAACTTGCCCACAAAACAAATTTTTACAACAGTCAAAGGTTTTAAATT
This sequence comes from Cranoglanis bouderius, assembly GCA_023630585.1. NCBI lineage: Eukaryota > Metazoa > Chordata > Actinopteri > Siluriformes > Cranoglanididae > Cranoglanis > Cranoglanis bouderius. The sequence goes on from CM042543.1 coordinate 7,313,257, forward strand.
TACATTACATTACGTGTAACAAAGTACAAAACAAAGTATGTCTGCTAAAAGTGATAATGCATGTCGGTAGTTTCACAAATGGTCAATAGTATCACAAATAGATTTCTACTGGGCATATAGTGCCCATCCATCCGTCCTTTTTCCATACCGCTTATCCTACACAGGGTCGCAGGGAGCCTGGAGCCTATCCCAGGGAACTAGGGGCACAAGGCTGGGGACACCCTGGAACCCCCAACCCTGGAGGCACAATTCAAACATGCTATCCACTAAGCCACCGTGCCCATAATAATAATAATAATAATAATTATTATTATTATTATTCCCTATGTAGTGAGCATACTTTATAAAGTGAATATGAAGCCATTAGACATTCAGCTGGTGGTGAAGATGACACATTTTGTTAGATGGATCTCAGGAACCATAAAAAATAGAAAGAAATTTAGTTTCATAAAAACAATATACATTACTGTCCATAAACAAACATGAATCTGAATTAAATCTTTGTTGCCTCTTTGTGACTTTCTTTGCTTAAGTAGGTGACATTGACTATGAGTTAAGTTACAAGTGACATTGATTTATGTGACTTAAACCACAGCGCTGTTGAATTCTCAAATCTGACTGGATAAATTTCTAGAAAAAGCGCTGTTGATTCATTTTCTATAACAGTTGTTCAGGCTGCAAATGGCAGGTTTTTAATTAAAGTCTTAGCTCTAATAATAGATTATCGTTTCTATAGTAACAACTGACACAGGCGGACATGCCGCATAATCCAAGTCTAATAATAAAGTAGACATGCATTTTCTTTAACAAAGAGAATCGTTGTTGATATGGTGAAGTTTTCCGTAATATGTTTATTATACTTTTATGGAAGGAGTCTCCAGTGTCAGCGCTTTGTGTGAATGACTGTTTTATATATATATATATATATATATATATATATATATATATATATATATATATATATATATATATATATATATATATACACACACACACATACACACACACACACACACACACACACACACACACACACACACATACATATATACACACTTCCCACAGTTGTTAAATATTTTATACTGATATTGGCCACTTTCCTTTCCCTCCTTTTCTTTCACCTTTCCTCCCTCCTTCCTCTTTTTATTCCCTATTTCTCTCTCTTTCATTTAGTGGCAAGGACACCGACTGTGTGACACTGAGTCTGAGTCACCAATTTGTGCGTGTGTGACCACTGATAGCGGCCCGTAAGATTCGGTCCCGATCTGATTGCGTCCGTGAAACTGCAGCTGCCTCCCTCCCTCGAGCATGACCTCTGACCTTTGCTCCACCCAAGGCCAAGGGCACGAAGCATGCTCGTTGCTGTGGCAACCTCCCCCCCACCATCTGAACTAATACGTTTAAGCCTCACTGAGTGTGACCTCGGGAGCGGCAGGTCACTGCGGCAATCAGAAAAAAAGCATCATATCCCAAACACCTCAAAAGAAAAGGACGGGTGATCGTTAGTGCGTGTCGGTTAAAGGTCACATTACGAATGTATCATTCAGATAAAGTTAAATTACTCAGATTGGAATTTCTGTTTCTCGTGGGTGGCTTACTTTGACTTGAAAAAAGCCAATTTAAGTGTAAGGAAATTACTTTATAATTGAGAAAGGGAGTAAGATTATTGGAGAGAGAGCATCAGTAGTGGTCTAACCAACACAGAGCTCATAACATTGCACACATCTCTTTCGTGTTTTTACAGTATACACACAAAGGTAGGAGTCAACCACCAAGAGCTGTTCAACAAAATATAAATCTAAACTAGCCTGACTCCATGATCCTTTTGGAAACCCATCAAATCCCAAAAGTCCAACTTTACATCATTTTCTTGCCCATGCATCCTGTTTCACTCTGTTACATTAAACAAAGTAAAAATGCATCGTTATTTCCATTTCACGTCATCTTTAATAGTGAGGAATCAAGCAGGGGATGAAATATGACTAATTGGTCATCGATTTAGAGCCAACAATCTGCAAGGTGGGGTTCCAGGGCTCCAAGAATGACTTTGCGGTCTCTCAGTAACATAAACTGCATTTGTTTTTGTCTTATTAACTTCAAAAGAAGGAGAGGAAAAAAAGATGCTGGTGAGGGAACGACAGTTTATAGCTGTTATAACTTAAATGAAAACAGGAGCCAACATGTTTTGTGGATGTTCCACAACATGAAATGTAAATGTATATCGACAGAAAGTATGACATAATAAAAATGCAGTTTAAGTGGAAATAAAACACTTCAGGATGTCCTGTTATAGGAAAATCAACTTTGTGATGGAAACAGTGACTCTGCTGCATCTCAAGCCACATCGCAACAATTTCTCTGTTTATTAATTTCCTAGAACAGAAAAATTCCTACAACAGGAGGCCCCAAGTCTTTTATTTATGCACATTGAGTTATTATACTTATAAGGGTCTATTTGACTGAGTCACATGGATACACTGGGTTTAATCAGAGCTCAAAAACT
>CM042543.1:7318259-7360759 GCA_023630585.1 Cranoglanis bouderius
AATCGTAGTTCGAGGTGGCCATGTTTGTAGGCTGCGGAACAGTGTGGGAACTCGAGTCCGTCTCCGATTCCGATTTGGACATGACATTAGATAAAACCTGTATATCTTGGCTTGTTTACAAGAATGAATTTTAAAGATTCGGTACGAAATTCTACCATCAAATCATCTGCTCATAAAAGGGATATATTTAAAAGTTATGCACGATATCTCAGAAAAGTGGATTGTGGCACAATTTATTCTATATTGCCCAAAAAGCTCTAGTGTATACAGTCAATATTACCCATCTACTGTATATCAGCATCACTTGGGTTTCCTCAAAACTCCCCGGTTTCATTGCTTGTCATTTCACAATTAACATAAAAGGAAATAATATGGACAGTATAGAATAAATTGTGCCACAATACACTTTTCTGAGAATATTGTGCATATTTTTTTAAAAAAATATTCTTTTATACTTCTGATTAGAAGCAGCAGATTTGATGGTAGAATTTTGTGCTGAATGTTTAAAATTCTTTTTTGTAAACAAGCCAAAATATTCAGGTTTTATCTAATGTCATGTCCGAGTCGGAATCGGAGACGGACCCGAGTTCCCAGAATGCTTTGTGGCCTACAAACATGGCCACCTCAAACTACGATTCGTAGCACAAACACACGCATGCTGCGTCCCAATTCGCCTACTATCCGTCCTAAATGTTATCCGAGATTAGAATTAGTGTGTCCCAAATCGTAGTATATTGAAATGAGCATCCCAAAGGTACCGGGATGGTCTACTATTTCCGGTAGATCTTAAAAATGGAGTAACTGGTTTTAATTGATTCAGTTTGACAGCTGTTAATATTTAAAATATCTATTATCTATAATATTAAAATAAATATTTGAAACTGTATTGTGAAACAGTAGCATGATTGGTGGAAGAGGAGAACAGCTTCAGACTCTCTGACTGGAGTTTTGTAGCAAGGTTAACACTGAGCAGACGTGCAAATTTGAGAGAGATTGGTGAATCTGAGAAAAGAAAAACATGTTTGAAAGGGCTACTGTACAATTGTGTGATATTTTCAATACTGTTGGCACTACTGAGCAAGGTTTTTGAGTTCACGGACACTCGTCTACATTATCAAGTCAGTACAAAAAACATTTTAGATTCCCAAACATTAGTTTTCCAGCACAAAATTAATGTTACAGAAAAAGCAGATTATGTAAGAGACCACTTTTCAGACAAAAAAACACAATGAAGGCTGCTGGGTTTTGCTGCAAAAATAAGAAGCGAGTGCGAAAGTCAAAGTCTCCAGAAGAACTGTGGCTGGTTCTGCAAGATGCTCAATAAAACTTACCATCTAATTTCCTTATAAAACTGCACAAATTGTACCAGAGACTACTTTATTATTTATTTATTTATTTATTTATTTTTTGTCACACCAAATATTGAGTTTGCTTCATTTACAACTGTTTACTGCTCTTTATGGTATTTTAAAAAAAAATTTTTAACATAGAAACATTTAATTTCATTATTTTGAAGGCATCTTTGCTCGACAGCATTTCTTTGCATGTGCCTAAAACCTTTGCACAGTACTGTATTTTTATATATATAAAATAAATCCGCAGCACCAGCATCCAGCCAATAATGAAAATGTGGCCTGATAGGTTATACTTCTATTCAATTGAGAAAGTTCTTCCTACAGCATTAGCTTCTGTCTGTTTTTGTTGTGTCTCCCCCTAGTGGTGGCCCGATACTGAAATCAGAAAGCCTGTAAAATGACAACCGTTAATTTTAATGCAATTTTTGCACATCAGTGCCACAAGCATGTATCTACAAAGAAATATGCTGACTGATGACTGACATGGCGATGTTTCATGACATGACCGCAGTCTCTTTCACCACCACACTCTCTTCATGTTCACGCAGGGCTTTTTTTTTTTTTTTTCAGCCTCCATCAAATATTTCAGTTATTATATATGAGAGCTGCCCTGTACAGGCTGAATAATTCACACAACTCATTTCTCAACACACACACCACACACACAGAGTATGTGAGAGTGCACATGAACACTCCATTAATAAATGATACTTTATTAATATCACCCACTTCTAAAAACTTAAAACACACACACACACACACACCTACATACATACATACATACACACACACAGTACATATACACTTGTATATGTTATAACTAACCCATGACGTAAATTCTAGTACAATTAAATATCTCTGAATCTAAATTGAAGCATGTGAAAACACACACACACACACACACACACACACACACACACACACACACACACACACACACACACACAGTCAAACAGTCGGCTTCTTTTCTGTGGAGCGATGGCGGTGTATCTGTAGAGCTGTGTGTGAAACAGGCGTAAACACAATGCAATTCCCATTTGAGTGGCAGTAATTAGAAGGCCAAAGATGAGCAGATACGTGCACACTGGAGAAGCGTCCAAATATTAAAAATCTGCTAGCGAGGTTTTGTAAGTAATTATTTCATGCCTAATGACAATCTGCATGTCAGCTTGTGCCATTTAGTTTCCTGTTTCCCTCTGTGACATCATTTATCTATCTATTTGTGTGTGTGTGTGTGTGTGTGTGTGTGTGTGTGTGTGTGTGTGTGTGTGTGTGTGTGTGTGTGCTGTGAAACACAAGTTCATGCTGGTGTGATCGGATCCTTTTCAAATCTTGTGTATGTGTATTTTAATATATTGCTGATGTGCTTATACAATTGTGTCTGTTCATTGCATGTGTGTTTCAAATTAATATCTGTGTGTGTGTGTGTGTGTGTGTGTGTGTGTGTGTGTCCCGCAGGTGCAGTGATGCAGTGAGTGTGCGTGCGAGAGCGTGAAGCTAAGAGGGGGCACTGCAGAATGGAAGCTATTTTTATTCCTCTTACATAACAGACACACACACACACACACACACACACACACACACACACACACACACACACACACCCTCTCTCTCTCTCTCTCCCTCTCTCTCTCTCTCTCTCTCTCTCTCACACACACACACACACACACACACACACACACACACACACACACACACACACACTCTCCATCACACTTCAAGACATGGACAAAAGTGCTGATGGCACTGCATATACATCACTCCCTTCACCAAAAGATGGAGAGAGAGATGAAGAGAGAGAGAGAGTGTGACATGGTAACACACTCTGATTAGACTCCAATAACACATGGTGCTGTGTATATATATATATATATACCCGTGTCTTCTTTTTCTGTCTGTCTCTCAATCTGATGTTTAGAACAATTTAAATGCTGACTGAATAATAATTTATCAAATTATGTATTAAGTTATTAAATATCATATCTTAAATAATAATAATAATTAACAATAATTAACATTAAAATCTATATTTGTATTACTGCAATCAGTAACAAAGGTACATTTTCTATTTAAAATAGTATTTTACATAAAAGCCAAGTCCTTACAAGACCAGACAGCAAAGTAGCATTTGTAAATATCTGTTAATTTATTGTACAAGTCTCTGTATCATCTGTATGATTATAATTAAAGACATTTTTAGTGGTTTATAAATTCATAAAGTGTGATTTAACAGGTACTTAGACTCATATAGCTAAAAGAACGCCTTACATAACTTTTATAAAAATTGAAATATTATATAAGGTACACATTTTCTAAATCATACAGTTGAAATTGTGCCTTATATAATTTTTCAAGTTTTATAAATGTACTTTTCAGGACATTTTAGTGGTCTGAATGTCAAATTCAATTCCATTTAAAGAGTCTTTTGTCTTCAATATTAAAAAAAATAATAACCCTGTACATGAAACACCTAATATCCAGTGTACACATACATACTGTGTACACACACACACACACACACACACACACACACACACACACACACAGTATACATGAACACATCCATCTATCTACATTATACATATGTACTGTATATACAGATGCATTTGTATATGTACGTATGTTTATATATTAGACGCTATATATATATATATATATATATATATATATATATATATATATATATATATATATATATATATATATATATAAAACGCTGTTTCTTTTCCGATATCGATACTGAAACCTTGAGTATCAGTCTATATCGATACCCATCCGATATTTTTCCTTTACAAAGCTATTAAGCTTTAAAATTACATTTTTTAAAAACTGAAGCACTTAAAAAATATAGGAAAAAACACAGGAAAAATAAATAGCTAAAACCATGACTTATAAAAAACCAACACTTTCACACAAATCACTTACACTGCAAATATAATAAAGTATAAATGATAAATATAATAAAAAAATCAACCCTAACAAAAAAATAAAGGTGTAAACATTTCCAGTAACCCCCCAACCCCCCCCATAGTAATCCATGATATATAATTATATTAGTTATATGATATCATTCTCTCTATTCACCTCATGACCTTCAGTATGAGAAACACAGAACTAACAGCAACTATCATACATTTATCATACAGTTCCTAAAACGTAGTTATAGTTGTTGATTCAGCTGATTCAGTTGATTCAGTTGTTGATACACCATCCTTCCTTCCTCCTCCACCCTCAATCCCTCTGACTTCCTCCATCTTTGGCTGAAACGGTTGCTCTAATACTTCATCACTTCCTCCCTCTCTCTTTGTCTCGTTCCTTGATTGAATGCATTACTTTGCCACTTAAACACACGCTCTCTTTCTCCATATCCAATCTCCATAAATTAGCTCTGACTGCCTCTCTGAGCTTGAGTGATTGACGCGCCATAATGACTCCGCCTTCTTCAGCCCCGCTGTAGGGGGAGGGACGAAGGTCGAGGGTCACCCCTCATGAGGCACGTGCCGACTGCAAGCTGCACCCAGCCAAAATGAAGGTGGGGGGTTCTTATTTTAGAAACGGGGCGTCCCTTTTTTGTTGTCTTACTCGACGGGGGGTTGCGCTGACAGACAATATGCTGCGACTGAACTCACTGAACTGAAATGAAAACCGACTTCCAGATAAAAAACCAGCGGGATTTAGAGATTTAGAATTAGAACTGATTTCGATGTCGGCTAAGCTGTTCCAAAATCATGGCACATCTTAAAAAATAAACAAAAACATTAAGCCACAGACAAGCTGCATGCAATATATATATATATATATATATGCATGATATAATATTGGGATTATACTGCTACATGCTTAGACTGCAAATTGCATGTGATATATTAATAACACAGTGTCATACATATGACATTGTTAAAGATTACATTTTGACCCAAAATAAATAATACGTAAAAATAAACACAAAATAAGCAATACGTATTTCAATATATATATATATATATATATATATATATATATATATATATATATATATGTTAATGATTTAAAATCAAGATTAGCTTTTGCTGTACTAATACTGCAGAGGTGAATGAGCTCCTAAAATAGCACATTTTAATTATTTTTGTGGGTGTTTTGGTAAGCCCTGTTTTGATGGCACTGTTGTGATTAAAATAGGACTAATTAATCATGCTACAATGTTTGTTTTCGTATTTTGCAAGGCATATTGCAACAGCAATGTATCACTGCTGTAAGTCTTTAAGTCTTCCTTAGAAGTATTTTAGTACAAAGTATTTTAGTGCAAACTTTGTTACAGATTTTTTTATTTTATGACTTCTACATTATCAAGTCGGTACAAAAAACATTTTAGATTCCCAAACATTTGTTTTCTAGCACAAAATGAAATGTTACAGAAAAATGTTTGTATGTCATTAAAGAAAGCAGCAGATTACGTAAGAGACACTTTTCAGACAAAAAACACAATGAAGGCTGCTGGGTTTTGCTGCAAAAATAACAATAATAATAATAAAATAAAAACTGTCACACCAAATATTGACTTTGTTTCATTTATTACTGTTTACTGCTCTTTTTTAAATTATTTTTTAAATTTTTTTTTTTTTAATGTAGAAACATTTAATTTCATTATTTTGAAGGCATCTTTGCTGTACAGCCTAAAACTTTTGCACAGTACTGTATACACTGTTTTGAAAGAATATCACAATTAGAATCAGCTAATACTGCCCTAAACTAACACATAATCAGACCTCGCTGATTTTAAGGTCACTGAAAACCTATAACTGTAAAGCAGATTGCAGGACGGTAATATCTGATGCTGATATCAATGTGACTGGTCAGTAGTTATTATTAATTTGATATTAATGCTGTATTAAACAAAGCTCACTCCAGATCAGGAGGCTCTAATAATATTCGCAGTTTGACTGAGACTAAACCTGTGTTCGGATTGGACTCATTTTTACATGGGGACGTGGAGTAATGGAAGTAATACTGGATATTTTAATCTCTCTGGGATATAAGTCCCGCCTGAATCCGTCATGCTGGTGAAGATCCTGTTGTATCCTCTGGGAAGCAAGGACTGTAGCAAAGAACAAAAACAAGTATTGTCTGAGTTCAAAACCCAGAACAATAAAATATAGAAGACGTTTAAAAAGACGTGTTAGAGAAGTGATGCTTCTGGGGGGTTTAGGTAGGTGATTGAGCTCCTATTGAGCTCCTATTGAGCACAGATAAAAGCCTACAGACAAGTGCAATTTGTGTTATGTGGAGTACACATGCCATTTTTATTGTCAAAACCATAAGTACATTTTGAAGACACTGACATCCCTTAAAAGACATCCATCCATCCATCCATCCATTTTCTGTACCGCTTATCCTACACAGGATTGCAGGGTAGAACTCGGGGCACAAGGCGGGAGACACCTTGGACGGGGTGCCAACCCATCACAGGGCACAATCGCACACACATTCACACACTACTGACAATTTGGAAATGCCAGTCAGCCTACAATGCATGTCTTTGGACCAGGGGAGGAAACCGGAGTAGCTGGAGGAAACTCCCAAAGCACATGGAGAACATGCAAACTCTGTGTTCACACACAGGGCAGAGGCGGGATTCGAACCCCCAACCAGGAGTATCAATCTAATTCTTGTTTTTAACCCATCTATAAACACCTCACCATGCCATGTATAGCTGTGGAAAAATAATATTAACCAACAATCGTCTTCCTTTCCCCGCCTCCATTATCGCCAAGCGAAGACACTGATTTGTTTCACTCTGAAATATGTCAAAGTACAGAGAAAACTGTGTTATGATTTCAGGTTAACTTTATGTTTAACCCTTTAAATAAACTAGGATGTGTGCAACTACAGTACACACTTTTCCTATTATCTTCAGAGACTAGACGTTAAGGGATTAAAGCTTCATCAAGTACACCTGACTCCAGACCAGCAGTTATGGAGCTCTAATAACATGCACGGTTTGATCATGACTGTTTCTAGGCCAGTTGTTATAATACTTTCATATTAAAGCTCTTATGAACACATCTGGTTCCAGATCAGCAGGTAGAAATTAGTGGTATTTCCTTTGTAATGAATAAATCTGACTTCAGATCAGCAGTTATGGAGCTCCGATATACACTGATTCCAGGTCAGTAGTTGTTTGCTTTGAAATTAAACCTGCTTAAACCTGATTAGGCTGCCTCCAGATCAGCAGAAGCGCCTGTGTGTGTGTGTGTGTGTGTGTGTGTGTGTGTGTGTGTGTGTGTGTGTCTGTCTGTCTGTCTGACTGGAACATACAAATCTGACAACAGCTCAGCAGTTTATGATTATTAGTATCACAATTTTGCTGAATAAAGCTGTCTTTAGATCAGCAGTTGGACTCAGAGATAAATAAGCACACCATGCACTCCATTTTCTTCTCCACAACCCGAACCAACACTCATGCTGATCTCTCTCTCTCTCTCTCAGACGTCGCTCTGTAAATACTGCATGACCTAAAAAGAAGAGACGCAAAGAAAGCCAAGTATTGGGGAAGAAAAAACAGAACACAGAAGCAAGAAGGAGCCCATCACTGTGTCTTTTTTCGACTGAAGCTGAAAGAACGACGGAGAGGGGGAGGGAAGAAGAGATGCACAGAGTGACTAAGTGATAAAAGGGGAGTGTGGGGATGAGCAGGCCGCCTCGGGGATCGGACGATCCTGGAACGACAGAACTGCTGTGGCAGTGGCTGGGGAGGGGTAGTGAGGAGAGCGAAGAAAAAGGGGAGGAGAGGGGGAGAGACAAGAAGAGAGGAGAAAGATAAGATGTTCTTATCTTAGTCCGACCAAGTGCCAGACTTTTGGGGTCCAGTGGGAGCGGGGGGCTGGGGGTAGTTCCCTTCTAAGTAGATAAGTAATAATCTGCTGAAGCAGTCATGCGAGTGATGCTTGTGTGTGCAGTTTTGCACTTATCCATATTTTGCTATGGGCAACAAAAATGCTACACCTTCTCTCCCTTTCCCCCCAACAACTATTCTAGTTTCCTGTACTGTTTATCATATAGCCACAGTTCATGACATGAGAGTCCATGCATGTCTGAAACATATGGCAGGTACATGTGTGCCTGTGTCATGCATGGCCTAGAGCCACTGCCAGAGCAAGTGTTGCTGGGTATGAGATTGGGGTTACGAAGGAAAGTGTGCTGGGAGCGTATGATTGGCTGGCAATGTTGCTATCCGAGCCGTGATTGGCTGCTTTGCAAGTCATGCCGCTGAGAGCAGAACCCTTTGAACTGGGAGACAGCGGCTGAATACTCAGGTCTCGTAAGGAATTGAGAAGAAACACACACTCATACATACACATACACCTACTAACAGACTCGTGCATGCACAGACACTCACACACACACACACACACACACACCCGTGAGCCTTTTCCATTTCAAAGCAGGTTGAATGCAATGTAGTGACTAATGCATCACATGTAAGAGGAACAAACACACACACGCACATTGTAGCGCAGTGACGCGAGTGTATGCAGACGGATGAAACCCGAGTTATGCATGCATGGCGAAACAGCCTACAGAGATGTTTCCACATCCCTGCACTAAAATCGGCCAATCACAAAACAGCACCTATGAGGCTCTTGGTCGGTTTCTAATGAAGGCGCTCAGATTACTAGTGAAACATCTTCAGTACAACCTAAATCAATATTAGCAGATATTTAATGACCTGAATGACCTTCAGAGCCAGGAAGTACATCTCTTCTAATGAGTCACATCTCAGAAGCCTGACTAAACAGAATTTTCTGCAGGCTCTGATTTTCAAACAGCGCAGAAGAACAACTCCAACAGCAGAACTTCAAGCAACTTTCTGCAGGCTATATTTTTCCCTCTAGGATATGCTGGGAAGATGAATAATTAATAAGCGTGGGTGGCTTTATCTAATCAAAGAACACCAAGTGCCTGCAACTTGAGTAGATATTATGCTATGCTATAGTACTGCGTCATGTTTAGAACCGCCTAGCATGTTTTAATGCCCTTGCAGAACTTACATTAAATCTTTGCTGAGTTCTAGCCAGGGAAATATCTGAAGTCACTCTGTGCTGAACTGCTTACACTGAGGCCCATGTATATGATTCAAAGGTTCAAAGGCTGATCGTCCTCGCCTCTGTTGCTGTTTTGTTCCCTCCACTCTGTTGTACCCATTTCCCTAATACCAAAAATAAAGTTTCAACTTTTCATGAAGTTAAGCTCACCATCTGGATGTCAGACTTCCTTTCATGCAACTCTACACAGAGGTTCTGAGTGGGTGTTGGTGCTACTTAAAAAAAAAAAAAATTGTGTTGAGAAATGTAGTTGTGTGTTGAGAAATGCTATTTTTCTGCTTTTATCATTTACACCAGTGCTCAGACCACGGTCCGGAAAACCGACTCGGCAAAGTATTTCAGCAGATCAAACCAAGCACGCAAAAACATCAATCAGCGTAAGAAAAATAAACTGTCCATACTTCAGCGACTGGAGTTTCTAAAAACATGAACCATTGAGGCTTGTATAGCAGATCCTCTGTTTATCCAATTACATGCATTATGTAAATTATTTAGCTGAAGGCAGATCATCAAGAAAGGATGTTTTCAAGACTTCTGTAGATTTTTTATTCCATTTACCCTCTTTGGTCTGATTAGAGAACTGACGACATGGCTTGTTTAAACCAAAAGGGAAAACATAGCAAGGAAAAAGTCTGATGTGATGGTTACTTTGTCTTTTTCTTTCCAACCAGAGAGACCACAGTCCTGCCTTCTTGTTTTCTGTTGGCTCACAAGACAGAGGTTTGCAAATTCACAGGTCAAAGTTCACAGAAAAGAAGCCAGCATGGCATGTAACCAGTAACCCTGTCTTTCACATCCCGTGCCTTTACCTAATGTCAGGACATCTGTTCGTGAACTGAATCTGAAGAGAAAGCGGGTCATGCAGCAAGACCCTAACCCCAACGACCCTAAGCACACAAGTCGTTCTACTAAAGAATGGTTAAAGAAGTAGTTAATGCTTTAGAATGGCCAAGTCAAAGTCCTGATTTTAATCCAATAGAAATGTTGTGGAAGGACCTGAAGCAAGCAGTTCATTGAGGAAACCCACCAACATCCCAGAGTTGAAACTGTTCTGTACTGAGGAATGGGCTAAAATTCCTCCAAGCCGATCAACAGTTACCAGAAACGTTTAGCTGCAGTTATTGCGGCACAAGGGGATCACACCAGATACTGAAAGCAAAGGTTCACATACTTTTGCCACTCACAGATATGTGATTTTGGATCATTTTCCTCAGTAAATAAATGACCAAGTATAATATTTTGTCCCATTTGTTTAATTAGGATCTCTTTATCTACTTTTAGGACTTCTGTGAAAATTTTAGGTCATACGTATGTATGCAGAAATATAGAAAATTCTAAAGGGTTCACAAACTTTCAAGCACCACTGTAGGTGCTAGTGTGTGATATTTGATATTCATGTACAGTAAGTCTGTTTTAATGCACAATGAGATTAAAATACTAGCCCTGGCAAGTGGTTAACTGAAACTGGAGATTACAGTGGAATATTATTGTACATAATAATTGCAGTGGGAATACACAATGGACAGATCTCTGGAGACTAATAAGCTTGTAACAGTGTGCTGACACTGACATTTATGACTCTGGCAAGTGGTAGTGGCTTAGAGGAAAGAGTTTCGACTCCGCAGCTTGATGTTTGCACGTTTGATGTCTTCTGTTCATCTGCAATCCATCTATCCATCCATCCATTTTCTGTACCTCTTATCCTGCACAGGGTCGCAGGGGAGCCTGGAGCCTATTCCAGGGAACTCGGGGTACGAGGCAGGGGACACCCTGGATGGGGGGGGAAGCCCTTCGCAGGGCACAATCGCACACATTCACACACTACGGACAATTTGGAAATGCCAATCAGCCTACAAAGCATGTCTTTGGAATGGGGGAGGAAACCGGAGTACCTGGAGAAAACCCCTGAAGCACTGGGAGAACGTGCAAATTCCGCACACACATGGTGCTGGCAGGTCACCCCAGAGGTGAAAGCAAACGTGCTAACGGACGAAGTCACCGTGCCCTGTATCTGTACTTCACTTGAATTTTTCTTTTCACTATTTTAAATCTGATGAATAGCATAAGATTTTCAATTCCTAACATATCTAAATTTTAACAGATGTGACAGCAAGAATGAGACCTAATGAGATATGAGGCAGATGTCCTTCTCTTTTGCGACCCTTTTTTGTAGATTTAATTTCATACTTTAAGTAACTGTAAGAGTTTACACTTTTCTACTTTAACTTCAGTGAAGAATCTGAAGTGGTACTTGAACTTTTACCAGAAGCTTTAATTACATGAGCAACTAAACTTTTACTTGAGTAAACATTTTGGGTTTTATCACCTCCGCCAAACTGGGACCCGATGTGTGGTTCAACAGCAGAGAAGTTGAGAGGTGTCGCAGCAGAGCAAGATTAACACAGAGAAGGATTGAGATAAAGTGTGAGATCGAGACAGAAAGTTATAAGGTTTGTCCTGAGGGTCTGGAACATCCAAAAATCTCCTGACTGGATCCTAGTTTAGATCCTACACGGATCCTAGTTTGTGTTTCCATTGCACCGTGACTGTGAAAAACACCACATAAGACGTTTCATTACTTGGCCGAGGAGGTTGAGATTGAATTTTTTTATTTCATATTGCCTCTGCTTTGCTGGGGGAACATGATATTAACAAGAATGTAGTTTTTTTAAAACCAGCTGCACTTGCAATTTCACACTTCAAGCTTTTTCTTTGCCGTTGCCGCAAGCAGCATGGCATTCCACCAGAAGCACAAACAAAATGCACTCCCGTGAAGTTTTTTGAAACGCCAAACAATCTTTGGTATAAAATAAGCTTTGGTAATCACTTGTTAGATAAGTGTTGGTCTTTAAAAGGTGGTTAGGGGTCTGTGAACCTTGTGTTTGACCGAACATTGACTTTGAGTAAGACGATGTTTCTTGGAACTTCAGCCAAGGAACTAAATTTGGCTCTGATTTCACAGAAAGCTCCTGCAGGGGAAACTCACTGATATTTTACTAATGTTTCATTGGACCCTGAGGTGTTAACATAACATGACAAACATAACAAAAACATGTTTTTACCATAAAAGACAAATTTTTTAAAATATTTTTTAATTTTTTTACAGTAAGAACAGCGAGGCTATAACGTCAGCACTGCCTCATAAAATGGCTGCCTTAATCTGACTGATGCTTTATTTTAAAAAGCAGAAACGTTTTCACTGTATCCCTGTAGCAAGTGGTCAAAAATAATAAATGCGATGGCTAAACCGCTGATATTGGCACCTCTGCTGAACCTTTTCCCGTTTTCCTTCGTTTACCCCCTCTACTTTCTCGATATACCGTCTCTGTGTATTTCTGGGTGAAGACTAACAGAATGCTCTATTCCTCCTTGGGCTCCAGCTCCAGCTCCAGTACACCTGTTTTCAGTTTCACCTTGATTAGTTTTGTTATTTAGGTCCTTATGATTCTGTTGCTGCATACCAATTCGCCTACTATCCGTCCTAAATAGTATCTAGGATTAGAATTAGTGTGTCCCAAATCATAGTATGTTGAATTTAGTATCCCAAAGGTACCTGGATGGTCTACTATTTCTGGTAGATTTTTGAAGTGTGGATCCATGGACATTTTTTCAGCTAATATTGCCCACAACTCCTTGTCCACGGGAGGGGTTTTGTGACGGGTTGCTTCGACCTGCAAACATGGTGAACGACTGTAACCAAAGTTTTTTTAAGGAATAATCAATGAAGAAAAGCTGAAATGAACCGAGGAGTTTGTTTACGGTGACCGTGTGCGTATCCAGGCAACAACTTTCTCTTCCATTACATGACGTGTTAGTATGTCTCAGTACTTGCATACTCTTCTGCTACACACTAAAAAGTATGGACTTTTTCTTCACAAAACAAAGAGTACATACTTTTAGTGCATAGTATAAGTAGGCTAATTGGGACACAGCATATGTCTCATGGCTAAGTTTCTGTTGTGTGTGTCAGTCATTGGTTTTATGCCTCACTCTTCTATTATTTTTTTGTTCATGTTTTTGACTCTAATTTGTTCAACAACCTTAATTTTGGATTTGTGTTTGGAATTGTTTACCTGGTTAATAAATGTTGCCTGCACGTGCATATATCGCTGCTGGCAATCTGAGGCAAAAGCTTGTTGTTACTGTTATGTCATTTCATAATCAGCAGCACCTCCATTTTTACAAAACGAAGAGCTCACAATCCCGTCTTCTTGGTTTCCATTTGCCCACAAGACCAAGGGAGGTCAAAGTTCACCCAAATAAAATCAGCGTCAAGCAAACATAAGTGCCAACAGACAAAATGTGTGTCTTTCACATCACTATCCTTTCCTTTTCAGTGAATTTCCTTTTCTTCCAGGTGTATTTTATTCACGTTTAATCTGACTGATGCTTTATTTTAAAAAGCAGAAACGTTTTCGGTGTATCCCTGTAGCAAGTGGTCAAAAACAAAAAAATGCGATGGCTAAACCGTTGATATTGGCACCTCTGCTGAACCTTTTTTCCGTTTTCCTTCATTTATCCTCTCTCCTTTCTGGATATCCTGTCTCTGTGTGTTTCTGGGTGATGACTAACAGAATGCTCTATTCCTCCTGTCACATGACAACAACAACAAAAAAACAAACAAAAAACAAACAAGGAGCGAGCAGGAGTGATGGAGTGAAAATCATGGGTGTAGAAGAAAGAAGGTGGAAAAGAGATGGGTACGTGATATGTGTGTGAGTGTGTGTATGGTTTTGATGCTGTAGATAAAGAATTGAAAAACACAGATTTGATTTTATGACTTTTGTGATGTAGAGCGTTTTTCTTTGAAAGTGGCAGTTTTCGAGGGCTTCTTTGCTTATCGTTCTTCATCTCTTATTGGGTCTCAGCTGCAAGATGTACTAACACACACACACACACACACTCTTTGTCATATGGCTTCTTTCACTGCAGATGGAAGATGCTAAATGCACCCAGTGGGCATGAATACCCATGATAACGCATACCCATAGTGTATTTCATATCTCCAAACTCAGACACATTAACACAATCTGTTGTCTGCTTCTACCTCCTGAGACCCTTCCCAAAGCACACACACCTCTCATGAGACACATGTGCATACGCGTTCTATCCAGGGGACATGTTTAGGTGAGTGCACATGTGAGTGTATGTGTTTGTGTGTATTACCTTGAGTGGGGTTATGGCTCTCCCAGAACACCTTCAGCAGTTTCTCCAGGCTCACATCTTTAGGAGGGTAGACCACTCGCACCACCTCCGTGTGACCCGTTAGACCTGCACACCAGGTCACACCTGACTTTTCTCACATTTTCCATATTCATAGGAAACATTTTTCAACCTAATACCTCTCTACAACATCTGTAGAGTATGTGATGATGACACACTGCAAAAGCAGACAGCAAACATGCAATCTCTCACACACACACACACACACACACACACGCACGCACATGCACACGCACAGACTCACACACTGTATCTGCCTGCAACTAGGTCATGGAGTGGAAGGGAAAAAAAGTGGGGGGTTCACTGCAGAAAGCTGCTAGGATGATAGGAGAGAGACAAGGACAAAGACAGAAAGAGTGAGAGAGAGAGAGAGAGAGAGAGAGAGAGAGAGAGAGAGAGAGAGAGAGAATTCCATGAATAAGCATCTCATATGTCTCACACCCGGATTTCTCAGCCTGCATGTACAGTGCCTTGCGAAAGTATTCACTCCCCCCTTGTGTTTTTCCTATTTTGATGCATTACAACCTTGAATTAAAATGGATTTTTGGGTGGTCTGTACCATTTGCCTGCCCCTTTGAAGGTGCAAAATATTTTTTTATTGTGACACAAACAATAATTAAGAAATCTTGAGTGTGCATTCATTAAGTATTCATCAAATCTCTGGAAGACTGAAACAAGTTTTCCTCAAAAAATGCCCTGTATTTTGTGCCATCCATCTTTCCTTCAATCTTGACCATCTTTCCTTCAATCTTGACCACCGATAAAAAGCATCCCCACAGCATGATACTGCCACCACCATGCTTCACTGTGGGAATGGTGTTCTCGATGTTGGGTTTGCACCACACATAGCATTTACGATGATGGCCAAAAAGTTACATTTTAGTCTCATCTGACCAGAGAACCTTCTTTCATGTGTTTGGGGAGTCTGCCACATGCTGTTTGGCAAACTTTATTACTTTTTTCTTTAAGCAATGGCTATTTTCCTGGCCACTCTTCCATAAAGCCCTGCTCTGTGGAGTGTACGGATTAAAGTGGTCCTATGGACAGATGCTCCCATCTCCGGTGTAGATCTTTGTAGCTCCTACAGTGTTATCTTTGGTGTCTTTGTTGAATCTCTGATTAATGCTCTCATTACCCGTTCTGTGGGTTTTGGTGGACGGTTTTCTCTTGTCAGGTTTGTAGTGTTGCCATATTCTTTCCATTTTGTTATAATGGATTTAATGGTGCTCCATGGGATGTCCAAAGTTCAGGATATTTTTTTTTTGTATAACCCAGCCTTGATCTCTGACCTGTTTGGAGAGCTCATTGGTCTTCATGTTGCTTGCTCAGTGCTGTTGCAGACTCGGGGGGCCTTTCAGAATAGGTGTATTTATACTGACATCATGTGACAGATTATGTGACATTTTGATTGCACACAGGTGGACCTTAATCAACTAATTATATGACTTCTGATGTTAATTGGTTGGACTAGATCTTATTTAGGGGTTTCATAGCAAAGAGGGTGAATACATATGCACTCACAACTTTTCAGTTTTTAATTTTTTTTTTAAACAAACAAGTTTTTTTTTTCAATCCACTTCAACAATTTGGACTGTTAGGTCCATAACATAAAATCCAAATAGAAATAAATTTTCATTCCAGGTTGTATTGCAATAAAAGAGGAAAAACACCAAGGGGGGTGAATGCTTTGCAAGGCACTGTATGTAGGGGTGTGTGTGTGTTAAGTGGTTGTGGTGGTGGTAATCTTACCTGAACACACCTCCTTGTAGGTGGGGTTGGGTGTGAATCCACCTGCATATCCCACCTGAGTAGAGAACACACCAGGAAGAGTCCAGAGGCGTCTCTCTGCACCCCAAAAACAGCCCATACCTGTGAGCAAACCACACACACACACACACACACACACACACACACACACACACACACACAAAATCCAGTATAATACATGCCATACAGTGTACACTACTTTACAACTTGTCTGTGCTTTGCTGATGCTACAGACAGACTGAAGTATCTACAAATAAACCAATCAAAGAATGCAATTAAATTATGAAATATCATTTAATCATTCCCGTTTTCGTGTTTTTTGGTTTATCTGTAATTCCAACATTGTTTCATAATGTTTCATAGATATTGTTCTGAGTGACAATTTTGAGGGATATTTCTCTGATGTATTTTTTAATTTCCCTTTTTCATGTAGCTAAAATAATCTCTTGGCCAGTGAACACCACTGAGTCTTTAGTCATGATTATTTTCCCTGTGCTCTTTGTCCTGTTTCTGACATCAATCTAAAAGACTTAATATATAAATGTGTCACTGAATCACATTAAGAAATTAAAGAAACAAAAACATACTTTTAAAAATTCAGTGTGTGTCAACTTGAAATACAAATTATGAAATAAATTGCAACCGCAATAAAAAAAAGTTACTGTGGAAATAATTATGATGGTATAATATTTTATAATACAAATAGAGTTTTAATGAATTACTGAATAACAACAGTCAAAAAAATAACTAATTTATTAATATTTAAGTACATTTTCATATGATTACTTAATCCATAGTCTATATTTATATATTTATTCCATAGAATTAAAACTTTGAACATGAATTCTAGTTAATATAAATCAATCAATTAATAAAAGAGTATAAATGTGAACTATGAACTGCATCTATATGCAATAATCTAGTGCCAAGGAAGCGAAAATGACCTTTTGCATTATAGGTGAGTTTCAATGTGAATTATGTGCAGTGTGTAGTAGTGTGATGTTGCAACACACCAAACATGATAATCTCGGTCCCATCAGGAAATGGCTCCACTGTGGGCTTCCCTGTGGCTGCATGTTTCGCTAGATAGATAGATAGATAGATAGATAGATAGATAGATAGATAAATAGAGAGATGGTTATGGAGCATCAAATTTGGTTTGATTCCAACACCCCCAAAATACTGCTGGTCCGAAACCAATAACCAGCGACATCAGGAGCTTGTGCATGGTGTCATTTCGTTACCATGACAACACTGGAGAAACTCAATTTAGACATCGACACTACAAGGAATTCTAAGATCATCGAAGTTCACTGTTTAACAATTACAGTATTAAAGTTAAGCGCAAAAGTTTGTACACCCTTAAAACAAAATTAGACTTTTCCATCTTCAGCAAGCACTTTATCGTGGTCTAGGTTGCAGTGGATTTGGCGCTCGGGAACACTGAGTGTGAGACGGGAACACACCCTGCATGAGACGCTAGTCTATTGCAGGGCATCACATATAAACCCATTCACACTCTCATCCACTTGACTGCCATGTTGTTTGGGAGGTGAGAAGAAACCAGGAGGAGACTCCATGGATACAGAGAGAACGTGGACAACTCCACATAGACATTAACCTGAGTTCAGGATTGAATCAGGGACCCTGGAGCTACCTGCTGTGCCACCAGGGTATAATATGAGCTCAAAGCCAGAATTACAACATGTCGAGTTGTTATTATAGTTACATAACTGATTACCAAACTCACTTGTCTGACTGTGTAACAGCTTGGCTCTTAAAGCAGTAGAAATATGGGCTGTGTCTTAAGAAGGTTTGTAGGTTCCCTGAACAAGTATCTATGGAGGAAGTTGGGTCAGCCTGTGTGTGTGTGTGTGTGTGTGTGTGTGTGTGTGTGTGTGTGTGTGTGTGTGTGTGTGTGTGTGTGTGAGAGAGTGTGTGAGTGTGTGAGTGTGTGTGTGTAAGGAATAGCACTGGGAGGATTAGCGCAGATTTGCTCAGTCTGGTCAAGCTAAGCAGGATCAAAGCTTCGGCCTCCACACTGAGAGACACTTAACAGATTACAATAAAAATACACACACAGGCTACAGTTCTTATTTTAGAGTAACTTCATTCATTACCTTCAGTGCAACAACACCGCGCCCCCCCAAACAGGCATCCAACTATGAAAGCCAGAACCTGACTTCCCTACAGAGTGAACATAAGTGGAAGTAGAAATTGAGAGGTTTATACAAAATATTTACAGGGTGGTTGGGTCGACTTTGCCAACTGTGCCATGCTGGAGCTACAAGAAAAATGGCACAGATGTGGCACGGATTAAGGCAAAGGAGACTGAAGTGATTTGCAGCCTAAAGCTACAGTCTGCTTCCTGGCTTACACATTCCACAATACTATGAACACATGGATAAACCCCCCACTCACCCACACACTCACCCACACATGCCAGTGTCCAATCCCAAGTGTCCAAAAAGCCCTTTCTCAAGCAATACTGATCTAAACGGAGAATATATCTCCATTCGCAAGCTGAATACACACACACACTCAACATCAGACTATATCACACACTAGAACAGCATGACATGGACAATATCATTGCTATTATGTTGTCACAAACTATAATAATTTAAAACAGACTGATGAATCGGTCATAAATTACAGCTGAAAGTCTGTCTGGATTCATTTGCCCAATATTAACGAACTTTTCTTTAAAACATGCCACTTGTCATGATTTATCAGCACACCTAACGAAAATGAAAAATCGTAAACCTCTTAGCTTGCAAAACACAATAACTAAACTCTGGTCTGTACGATGCTCATTTGCATATTGCGGGCTTCTGTGATATGAATGCAACAAAGGCTAACATTGTAATAACAAACTCATATTTACAAGAATGAAGTGGTTGATGCAGATTAAGAGCTGCAGCATATCATAAACAGGATTTGTTCTGTCTTCAAATAGTTTACTTAAGTAATGTAATGAGAAAAGAAGCAGTCTGTTTTTAAATTATTTAAAATACATGTATACCTTTGAAAGGACGTAGGCTTGCAATGCAGAAGAAAGTCTGTTAGCATTCAAAGTAATAAAATATGATACACACTATTCTGTCCCTAAATTGGCTGAAATATTGAGCAAATTAATCATTACTACGATGCAATGAGACATTATCATGCACATGTATTTCTGTCCATGAGCTCTTTATTGGTATTTATACCACAGTGCTGTAGAATTCTCAAATCTGATTGGTCAGAAGGTGTTGGTTAATTTTATGGAACACCAGCTCTGATAATCTAAACCTAATATAAACCTAATAATAAACAAATTACAAACGTGTTATTTAACAATGAGACGTTTTGATGTAAGCAGATGTTTAAGCAGATGTTCACTTAGCACTTTAGAAGGAAACTCTAGTGTCAGTGCTTTGTAACAGTCAATGATAAAGATGTAACTTTAAGTTTTCCACCCTGGGAAAGTCTCCATGGCAAGGTTTTTTGGTTTCTCTGTAACACGACAATGTGTTTTTGTCTTAATAATTTATAGAGATAGAGACTGTTTATAGCCCTTTTTAATCTGTTTATAATGCAAGTGATAACAGGAACTTGTTTCGCAGATGTCCCACAACATAAAATCGAACTCTAAATGGTTCAAATATATGATGTGTTATTCACAAATACAAAAGAGTAATTGCAAATTGCCAAATTGCTGTGGTATAAGAGGAACAAAACACTTCGGGACTTGCTGTAATTGGAAAATAATCAACATTTATTTTTGGTGGTAACAGTAACGTCATGCAAAAGTAAAGTCATGTGCAATATTTAATACTTTTAATTTGTCAAGGACAGACAGGTTTTTTGTGGCAACTCCCATTTTATTAAGCAATTCATACTGACGTACTGACAACCTGTAATCTAAATCTCACCCTCAAAATGTTTATGCATCACGTTTATGTTAATGTAAATAAATAAAAATAACATCTAATACCAGAATTTGAATTTCAGCAGATTGAACCTCGATATAATTCCTTTGCTTTCCCATAATGCCTTTGTCTTACGCTTTATTTATCTCGCAAGCATTCTCGCTCTCTCATACAAACACTTCTCACTAAACCTCCTCCTCCCTTCACATTCCCATAATGCCCCTCTCTTTCTCTCTCTCTCGCGCTCTCTCTCTCTACACACACGTTGTCTTCCATACTGGGTTTTGTTTTCCTCTCATGGAGTTTTGGCGGCAATCCAGGCGAAGCCATTCGGTCTTCTTTCACCATGAGCTCAGAGTCGGTGCCAACGCCTTTACCCAGACCACAACACCTCCCCACCAAACACTGCCATTGCCCAGAAAGAAAGAGAGAAAGAAAACAGAAACAGGGTGGGAGAGCCTGACAAAAGAATACTGCAGGAGGGGACGGCGCAATTTGAAAATGGGAGTTCTCTTTTTTCCCGGACAAACTTCAGAAAACAACAGATGAAATCTACCCACGTTTGTATTTTTTAAATTTTATTTCAGAGAGGAAAGCTACGCTGGAACAAATCGGGATTGGAGCTATTTTGTCAGACAATATGTACTAATTTAAGGGACTCAAAAAGGACTCCACCTTTGTTACCACCTACCAAGGACTTACGAAGACAGAATGGTCATTAAAATACAGAGGGCAATACATTCTGCATGGCTATCTTTTCGCCTGGCGTCCACCACGTTGCTGTTGAACACATGCCATGTTGTCAATCTACAGTCAGTGAGAAATGCCAACACACTGCGGACTAGCAGCGCTATAAGGTGGGCATATGGCTGCGCTCTGATTGGCTAGGTTGCTACAGCAGGTGGAAATTTGGCTACGTTCACATTGTCCAGATCCTGCACAGCGCCGTGTGTCCGTTGGAATCTTCCGGAACATTCTGGCACTGCTGGGTTTGGGAAGAGGTGGATTAAAATAGCTGAGGATAGTGATACTGGTGAGGAACTTGTGAATTTGGGTAAACACAACCACCAAATCTCAAAAGAGAAACTGTAGCAATCATGGGGTAGGAGAAGAGTACAACAAATCCCTCAATCCTCACTCAGAATATTAACCAGATTCAGTCAACAACTAGTGAGTCCACATATACTTGGACTGCTTTTGCCTCTTGCCCACTGCTTTTTGCTGCTTGAATGCTATATTGTCAATGTACATAACACACTGCTGACTATAACTATAAGCTGAGCATATGGCAGCACTCTGATTGGTTGGCATCCTCAAAATCTGCAACCAACAGCCAACAACACACACAAGCCAATATCAGTTAAATTCACCAACATGACAGATTCAGCATTCATTACAGAAACAGCACATATAACTGTTCCAATAACTTTCATTAAGTGAAAATCTTCTTCCCAAAATTTGCACTATAGGTTTAGTCAGGTTGGGAACAGTCTAAAAATTTGCATGCCTACATAGTGCGCATGATAAAATGATGTACTCTGCAAATCAAGTGCTGCTCTAGATAACTACAGAATTTGTCTAGATGGCTGTGCCAGCCCTGAGCTTCCTGAGATTCATCGTACCTTCACATGCTAATGCAAATGTTAGCTCAAAGACAACGTGAAATGCAAATTCAAACACTTGATTTTATCCACCAGGATTTGATAGGCTTATAAAATGTGGGCTCTGGACATATCTATGATGATTGGCTTTAAGTTTTTAGTCCACCATCGAGTGTTGTAGTGAAAACAAGTAACAAACAGCAGCCAGCCTGCCAGTACAACAAGATACCTCTGTAAACCTGTAATCTTCTTCTGATTAACTGACGTCATTTTTCCTGAATTTTGTTCCCCCACCACAGGACGAGGCTACTCAGGATGGACTAGCAGTGATCTACAGTGCCCTCCACTAATATTGGCACCCTTGGTAAATATGAGCAAAGAAGGCTGTGAAAAATTGTCTTTACTGTTTAAACTTTTGACATTTTGTTCAAAAATTTCTCAAAAATACTCTGCTCTCATGGATATCAAACAATTGCAAACACGACACAGGACACAGAAAATAGCACAAGCATTGAAAATGCCCATTTCCACCGTCAGGGCAATAATTAAAAAGTTCCAGTCAACTGGAAATGTTATGAATCAACCTGGAATTGGACGTGTGTCTATATTGTCTCAATGCACTGTGAAGAGGATGGTTCAAGTGGCCAAAAAATCTCACAGCTGGAGAACTGCAGAAGTTAGTTGCGTCTTGGGGTCTGAAAGTCTCCAAAACTACAATCTGAAGTCACCTACATCATCACAAGTTGTTTGGAAGGGTTTCAAGAAAAAAGCCTCTACTCTCATCCAAAAACAAACTCAAGCGCCTTCAGTTTGCCAGACAAACTGGAACTTCAAATGGGATCGGGTTCTATGGTCAGATGAAACCAAAATAGAGCTAATAAACACCAGAAGTGGTTTTGGCGCACACAGAGAGGTAGCCATATGGAAAAGTACCTCATGCCCACGGTAAAATATGGTGGTGGCTTTTTAATGTTTTGGGGCTGTTTTTCTGCCAAAGGACCTGGACATTTTGTTAGGATACATGTCATCATGGACTCTGTCAAATATCAACAGATATTAAATGAAAACCTGACTGCCTCTGCCAGAAAGCTTAAAATGGGCTGTGGTTGGATCTTCCAGCAGGACAATGATCCAAAACATACATCAAAATTAAAAAATGGTTTACTGACCACAAAATCAAGGTCCTGCCATGGCCATCCCAGTCCCCTGACTTGAAACCCATAGAAAACCTGTGGGGTGAACTGAAGATGAGAGTCCACCAGCATGGACCTTGAAATTTGAAGGATGTGGAGAGATTCTGTATGGAGGAATGGTCTCAGATCCCTTGCCATGTATTCTCCAACCTCATCAGGCATTATAGGAGAAGACTCAGAGCTGTTATCTTGGCAAAGGGAGGTAGCACAAAGTATTGACTAAAAGAGTGAGAATAATTGTTGCACACCTATATTTAACAAAGACATATATATATTTTGGATAAACCTGTGTTTTGTTCACAATTGTTTGATATCCATGAGAACAGAGTATTTTTGTGAATTTTTTTTAACAAAAAATCAGAAA
The DNA here is from genome assembly GCA_023630585.1 of Cranoglanis bouderius. Classification (NCBI taxonomy): domain Eukaryota; kingdom Metazoa; phylum Chordata; class Actinopteri; order Siluriformes; family Cranoglanididae; genus Cranoglanis; species Cranoglanis bouderius. The sequence goes on from CM042543.1 coordinate 7,341,758, forward strand.
GTTAAACAATGAAGACAATTTTTCACAGCCTTCTTTGCTCATATTTACCAAGGGTGCCAATATTAGTGGAGGGCACTGTACATGCTCATTTACAGCAGCCCAGGACACAGCAGTTACTCACATCTACTCCACCATGAAGCAAGCCTTCTCAGTCCACACACCACATGTTCTGTTCACACCCGTATCCAGGCAACCCTTTCCGGTTGCCATGGAGAGGACCCCCTCCCTCTCCAATCACCCCACCCCGCCAACACAAACATCCTCAGCTACTGCTGGCAAGATGGAGGCATGCAGGTCTGGAGGAACTGCAGCAGAATTCTGATGGGCACGAGTCTTACACTCACCCATCCACAAAACACACACAGGTTCATGAACAAAGAACACAGAAAGGATGTGGCCTTGAATTGTGTTGCTTTACTATAGTATGACACAGAGTGACAAAATTAAATACTCCCCCATCAGAGGCAGAGCCTTTCTTATATACAGGTGCAAGCTATAATCTTATACTGGACTACCAACAGTGATACAGTCTAGGATAAATTATAAATGTGTGTGTGCTGAGAATAGTAAAACATCTTGAGTCTTTTGCTAGAATTTATGTGTGGTGGCCTGAAAAATTTTTATATTTTGTACTATATATAGTTCTATAAACCAGCTGGACAGCCTTTATTTATCTGATTACAAACTGAATTGATTAGGCTTGTATCTGTTTTATTATGGCCCATAGCTATCCAACAACTTGCTCAAACTTTGACATTTGATATTCACTGTGTGAAAAAACATTTCCATATCATTTTGGTGGAATGTATTTTTGGTTTCTTAGAGTTAAGGTGTCAAAGAATGCTATATGCAGACAAACCCAATTTTGGCCAAAAATCGATCTTTTATGGCTGTTTTTTTTTTTATGGCGACTGATGGGTTTCCCCAGATTGACACTCAAATCTGTGCCTCCATTTCTTCATTTAAAACAGCAAAAAAAACCTGACATTTAGTGCAAGATTGCTTGTTACTGGCAGGTCAGCATTGTAGTGATTATTGAATGCTGCCTTGCCAACCTGGTTAATAACAGAAATTGCAAGTGGAAATAAGGCTTTTCGATTGCGTGATCTTTTTGTTATCAGGGAGCGGAAATGTTTTCCTGATGGTAGTTTTTGGAATAGGTAATTAGCAGTGTGGGAGGTGTCACTGAAGATTTCTCCTGCTCGCCTCTTTGTCCTGGCGATGTACAGGTCTCCAAGAGGTGACAGACTGCAGCCGATGATTTTCTCAGCGGTCTTGATAGTGTGTTGATGTAAGGATGCTTTCTATAGTGGTAGTATAGAATTGCACCAGTATAGCCTGGGATAGATGTAACTTTGTCAAGTGCCATAAGAAATGCATCCTTTGCCGAGCTTTCTTGTTGATGGATGATGTATGCATCTGCCTTCTGAGATCCCGTGTGTTTGTAGTTCTCAGAAACTTTAATGAAACGACAGTGCTCACTGATGAGTTATTAAGGATGAGTGCGTTTCCTGAGGTCGATGTGTATCTCTGTGGTTTTAAGAGCGTTGAGCTCGAGGTTGTTCTGGCTACACCAGGAGGCTAGTTGTTGAACCTCATGGTGGCACTTTGACTCATCACCATTGGTGATGAGACCAATCACAGTAATGTCATCTGCAAATTTTATCACCTTCACAGATCTGAAATGCAGTCATTTGTGAAGAGTGAATATAAGAGGGGTGAGAGGACACAACCTTGTGGTGCTCCAGTGCTGAGTGACCAAGGTTCAGAAATGTTCTAATTGATTCTCACAAACTACTTTCTGTCAGAAAGGAAGTTTGTGATCCACATACAGATGAAGCCAGGTACTTGTAAAATTATGTGTTTCTCTTGTAGGATCTCAGGGAAGTGGAAGATCATCCACTTCCGAAAGCACCTACGATGGGCACATGAGCATCAGAACTGGACCATGGAGCAATGGAAGAAGGTGGCCTGGTCTGATGAATCATGTGTGTCACTTACCAGGGGAAGAGATGGCACCAGGATGCACTATGGAAAGAATGCCAGCAGAGGCACTGTGATGCTCTGGGCAATGTTCTGCTGAGAAACCTTGGGTCCTGACATTCATGTGGATGTTACTTTGACACGGACCGCCTACCTAAACATAGCTGCAGACAAAGTACACCCCTTCATGGCAACAGTATTGTCTGATGGCAGTGGCCTCGTTCAGCAGGATAATGCGCCCTGCCACACTGCAAAATTTTTTCAGGAATGGTTTGAGGAGCATAATAAAGAGTTCAAGGTGTTGACTTGGCCTCCAAATTCCCCTGATTTCAATCCGATCAAGCAACTGTGGGATGTGCTGGACAAACAATTCTGATCCATGGGTGTCCCACTTCATAACTTTCAGGACTTAAAGGATCTGCTGCTAACGTCTTGGTGCCAGATACCACAGCACACCTTCAGAGGTGTTGTGGAGTCCATGCCTCGACGAGTCAGAGCTGTTTTGGAAGCACAAGGGGGACCTACACAATATTAGGCAGGTGGTTTTAATGTTATGGCTGATCAGTGTATGTTACTATATTCCATGGGATTGTCGTCTTTTGTTGGTCAGGGAAGCTTGGCACCCATTGAACTTACTATCAGCTAGGCCCATGGTTGTCAAAGCAGGGCCTGTGAAGTATAGCCAGGAGATCAGCAATTTTCTAATTTTGTTACAGCAGTAGAAACCACAACTCACCAAGTGTGAGTCATCACACTTCACCATTATTATAACTCACCAAGTTATTATAGCTATAAATAACATCAACTGGAATCTAATGACAATGTAAATAAAAGGGTTCTGTGGATGGAAAGTTAAGGGGAAAAAAAACTCTTGGGCTACAAAAAATATCCAAAATTCTATTGTATACATTTAAATAATGTGCATAATATTTGAATAGTTTGTTTCTAAAATAAATCTTTACTGAAAGGTTAGTTTTTTATTTCTTTATTTAATTATTATTATTTTTTTTTTTTCTTTTACAGTTAAATGGGACTGTAAAAAGTTTGAGAACCTGTGAGGTAGAATATGTCATGGCTGCTCTTTATTTTTTTTAGGAAAAATCACCCCATTATAACTCTAATACAAGAGGTAATGCAAACCATTAGTAACATGCCACGGGTGTATTCAAGAAGAAGGTACATGCATTAATTGTTAATACCCAGAATGATGAGCACAGACATGCTATACAAAAAGGGACAGAGGCAGCTTCATTTTCTGATAAGGTTCTTTGGCATTACAGCCTTTATACAGTTAGTCAGCGGTTATGGTCTACACCATTGTTTGCTAGAGCAGCACCAAGGCAAACGACACAGACAGACTCAATAAGATCGTCAGAAAGGCTGGTGCACTTTTAAAGCTCAGCCTTGAGACTCTGAAGACGGTAATGGAGAGAGGATTGCAGGCCAAGCTCTTAGCCATCACAAGTAATTCCGCCTAGCCGCTCCATGAGACAATCGATGCCCAGTGGAGCATGCTCTGCATCAAACTGCTCCTGCAGTACAGAGAGCTTTTGCAGGTCTTTATATCAGACTGTTTAGCCATGCATCCATTTGCTTAGAAGTAGACGGAATGTTTGCACTCACATTATATTCCGTTTTGTCATTTACTGCAATGGAGTCACAGGAATGTAGAGACATGACTATAATATGTATACAGTGTTTTATATTTGTAGATTTAATTTGCTCTGCTTAGGGTCTTTCATTTGAAAGGTTTTTGAAGCTGGATGGATCCTGGAAATCCTGAATGGGATTTTGACTTTTGGCTTATTGAAGGCTTACTGAAACCTCTTCCTGTTCAATTTCCATTACATTTCTGGATATATGGGGAAAATGAGGAGACATTCTTTTCTGACACCAGCATTCCTCAGATAGGTTGCCAGAGAAAGAATTGTTATTACACAGCTTTAACATGTCTCAAACCTTTTTTTTATCTTCTGATTATATCCTGCTAGGGATCAACAAAGCATTCTCAAAAAAAAAAAAAAAAAAAAAAAAGAGCATGCAACTGGACCACTAAACCTAATACAAGGTCGAAGCGGCTCTGGATATGGGTGTGAATCTCAGCACTACCACATAGAAGGGTCAGCAGGACCTTTTTCCTGCGCTCTGACAAGAACCATATAAAGTTTTGTGGATGCAATACGTGCATACTCAGGGGTGGACAAACCATGAATTCATTAGCTAGCTTACCAGGCAAATCAAAGCTCTAACGTACTGCTCAATCTCATGTTATGCCTGCCTAATTTTAACTAAGCAAAACGCTGCAATGACCATAACTGATCGCCAGTTAATTATGTGCATCGACACCGACGATGGAAAATAAGCAAGTACTTAAATCCATGACAAGGGTGACTTTATGTAGTCGTCTTTATCCTCTCCTGATTATCCTCTCTCTGCTGATGAAGCATTGTGATTACATCCTCGACAAAAGAAGAGAAGGCCATCATTTCAGCTATGAGCTGTGGTGTTCTCCATCACTCAGACTAGCGTCTTCATTTTCACCTGAATTGTTTAAATGTCAGGTGAACGTGTGCTTTGCTTGTTACATAACAGTTTTTGTGCTGTACTGTATTGCATTGTGTTTTGCTTAGTTCAAGCTAATTAATATCCATCTTTTCATACCGCTTATCCTACACAGGGTGGCGGGGAGCCTGGAACCTTTCCCAGGGAACTCGGGGCACGAAGTGGGGGACACCCTGGACGGGGTGCCAGCCCATTGCAGGGCACAAACGCACACACATTCACAGATTATGGACAATTTGGAAATGCCAATCAGCCTACAATGCACGTCTTTGGACTGGGGAAGGAAACCCTGAAGAACAGGTAGAAAACACAAACTCTGCACAAACAGGATGGCGGCGGGATTTGAACCCCCAACACCAGAGGTCTGAAGCAAATGTGTTAACCACTAAGCCACCATAAAAATAGTAAAAAATAGCTTCTACCAACAGCCCCACCACATCCTTACTTCATGTATGTAAAATAGCAGGTGGCAATATTTGAAAAACTAGCACGTACCACAGCATCGAGGGGCATTTGTGTCATAAACAACCATAACAATTTAAAGTTTTCTCTCCAAAATTCAACAGGGAGTAGTCTTTTTCTATCTATAGTTGTTGGATGAGTGACGTTAAAAACACACACACACACACACACACACACACACACACACACACACACAGGTGATCTTACCAGCCAGACTGTGAATGAAAAAATTGATAGCTAGGATACATAATCTGCTTGTCCTGGGCTCCTGGCGAACCAGGACAAGCAGGAGCGATTTGTCCTTCCATGATGCTACATCGAGATTTTGTTTCACTGCAGTTTTTTTTTTTTTTTTGCTACACAAGTATGTGCACATAATACTGAGGAAAGAAATTTAAGCCAAATAAAGACTGATATTCATCTGTCTCATTATTGTACATTGGGAAAAAAACATGTAGAGGGTTTAGGCTATGACAAGCCACTACAGCAGGTGTAAAATATAAAACCTTGGGATCAGGTCTGCATGCACAACCTCAGGTGCGGTGATATTATGTGGCACTTTGTTTAAAGACCTTGACCACTACGAACAAATCTGCACTACTGTTCTGGAGCTTTAAACCCACTAAGCATATGGGTTCTCCAGAATCTAACTGTAATAACCAGCCATAAAAAGAACAGCAGGTACTGCCTCCATCAGACCCCAGAGCTCCTGCCAAAAATCCCCACCCACCCCACCCCCCCACCCCCCATGGGAGGTGGAGGCCCGAAAACTTCCGCCATGCTGTGACAATGAGCTGCTTCGACAGACGGAGCAGGAATTTACGACGTGGGTGGAGCTTTCATGCGCAAAATGCACAGATGGTCCTCTAATAGTGCCATGGTACTAAAAATCCCACAATGCATTGCTAGGGTCTAAACAACGTGGAAGGATGCAAAAAAAAAAAAAAAAGGTCCTTTTAACAGTAGCGATGATCATGATCAACACATGGAGAAGCTTAGTAACTTAGTCATTAGCAGGTGTCAGCTTTTAAAAGGTGTCGCATATATAGTTAACCAACTAGGCTGTATAGCGTCATAACATAAAATAGTTAAAGCATCAGGAATAAATATCAACCCTATAAAAAATGTGTTATATATCTAGATTTTTTTCTAAAGTAAAATACACACAGTCCACTTACTGTTTTCAGACTGTAGTGCATGTGACGCAGTGATCTCTGGGCAAACCAGCATGTGTGCAAGAGCATTCTGGGTACCGTACCCCAACGGCCTGGAAATTTTTTTGTAGCAATTCTACAACTCAAGCTTTGAGTTTCAGGACTTCTTTAACACTCTCTCGTCGACTTGCCTTTACACAGTCAATTTATTTTCAACAACATTAAAAGCGACTACACACCATCATGGTGGTGCATGATTGTACACTTTTCTGGCCACAAGCTTCAGAATGATGAAGGTTGCAATCTGACTGGCTGTCCTTACTTCTTAGCAGTGGGGAAAACAAACTTCTGAGCATTGTGACACAATAAGATTGACGGAAAAAGATAGTTACTGGATTAAAAAGGTCACACAATCCAGTGTTTAAAAGTTATAAAAGAATTTTCTGTGAAGCAGACTGGTGAGTAAACAAGATAATTATGCATGTTTATGCATTTATGCTGCTGGAAAAATTTTTTTTTTGTGATTGTTGCGGCCAAAAATGCTTGATTTTACTGCAGCTTTTTTCAAAATTTGTGATGCAATTTGCGGAGTTTTTGCACTTTTTTGTGGAAAACTATTTGAATTGGCGAAATTGCAATTGCACGAAACTGTTTTGCACCGTCTTTCGCAGTGATGTTTGTTAGTAAATGAGACCTTTTAGCTGTACTTATGTTCAATGCATGTGAATCGAAGAGGGATTGTGATGACATCACATGGCGTGTATTGGCCCAAATCTGTGGAAAAACAGGTTATTTTGAAAAACTGCAAGCTCCTCAGAATATTGCAGAGTTTGCATGATTTTGCATTAATTTCTGCCCCCCTGGAGGGTCTATAGTTGGTTGTCAGAGCTGTCTGTCAAATTGCCTCTTCCTGTAAAAGTAGAAGGTGTATGTACAGGACGCTAACTCACAAATCAGCAAAGTTAAGGACCTTCGCTCTTTGGTGAGTCTTCGGGTGGCAGGGACTCAACCAAGAGCAAAGGGGAGGGCAAAGAACAACTCCACAAGACGGAAATGCAGAGAAGCTGAATCCTAACGTCTCATACTAGAGCGGAAAGACTGAAATAACTTGCTCAATAATGTTAACCACAAAAACCCAAACTTAAGAAACATTTTGTATCGTGTTAACAGCAGTGTTCTTGTTTTGTTAAAGCTGCAGTTAGATTCAAGTTGACACTCTTTATACTTGTTTACGTTATTGGTCATTAAGGTTTGGATTAAACCCATTTAATTCAAGTGACTAATCAATTCAGCTTTACATTTTACAGCAGAAATGGTCTGGCATCCTATCCCAGGTGTATTCTCGCCTCGTGCCCAATGTTCCCTTGATAGGATCCCGATCCGACAAAATCCTGAACAGGATAAAGTTCTTACTGGACAATGAATTAATGAACTTACACAATAGTTAATCTTCATCTATACAAATATAGAACCATTTTTTTTCCAAAAAAAAACAAAAAAAAACACAAACCCTTGGATTCCTGGACCCTATTTTGATAACTTTGACATTACTCTTTGACAAGAACTGGATGCACCTTTTGCAAAAAGATGTGAAAAACTGTGTCAATGTTTATGTTATTTTCGAAAAAATAGCAGCCTGAATGTTAAAAATGTTTTAAAAAATGTTGGACATTGTAAGATATTATTATTATTATTATTATTATTATTATTATTATTATTATTATATCAAGCATACTGTTTTAAACTACATAATACATAATGCAATTTTAAATTTAAAAAAAAGAGAAAAAATAAAAGAAAAATCTGGATATGCATATAAATAATTTACGCATGAAAGGTTTAATACATATTAACATGTAATAGTCAGAAGGGAATGACTAATACATTGCTATATATATATATATATATATATATATATATATATATATATATATATATATATATATATATATATAATGTAATGAGTGTAATGAGCTGTTTTTTATTGTGGCACCAGAATAATTTACCTGCCACGACCATTTTCTCCTCTCTGCCTTTAAGAGCTTGGTCTTTTGTGGGTAAAACCGACTTGCTTCCCATGCTTAAGCTCGCCAAAGACATCCTCATAATAAAACTCGCAGAAAGACACTTGTTTGCATTTTTCCCGAGATAAACAGACATGTCTTCCGGGTTGTCGAAGCACTCCGTGGCTGTGTCTCAAATGACGTCATACTGCCTGCACGACAGCACTACATCAGCTGTAAGATACTTGAGCACGCGCCCTATCTAGTGCACTCTGGGTCTCATAATGGATATGTTCATAGTTCTACTTCAAACGTTGTAACGCGTGGCATTATGGGAAGAGTGCACCGATAAAGATGAATATTCATGGCGTTGAGAGAGACGCAGCGAGCTGCATATTAAACAGGCAGAGGTTAATGCGACTTTGACACAAAAAGCCATCCGCGCAGTATGCGCGGCTATGAAATTAAATTAAAATAAATAGCCACATTAAGAAAGCCGTTCAGAATGCAAATTAACTTGCAGACCACCACCCCCGCCAAAAAAAAAAAAAAAAAAAAAAAAAAAAATTGCATGCAGAGGCAATTAATCATTATTATTTATCTACATGTAAATACTTGCATTCGTTTCCTAATTTGCATCAGGATGCAGTCGGAAAACTGTATGCTATAGTGTATGCTGTACACTATAGCACAATAACAGCTACCACTACCATCAAACAGTCTACAAAATTCCAGTAACGGCAAACAGAGTACAGAATTTGGTGCAGCACTTACTACAGCTCTGCTAAAGCACGTGCACAAGTGTGTGAATTAATGCTAATTAAAATATTAGAATATTCATCAAGTCTTGAAGAGGCTAAATGAGCTTTTAGGCCTCTGCAGGCGTTTTAAGTCGCGCTTACTTCTCAGTGTGAAGGCCTATATGTTGTAATTTTGGTGTTATTAGGCTATCAATTATTGCCAGAGAACTCTATAGCACTTTAGGAATTGGTTTAGGTTTCTGAAATGTTACACACTCAGCTGTAAATTTAAAATGTACATTATTCTGAGTGTGTTATGTGTTGAGATGCAACCTAGGTTTATAAAGACACCGAGTGGAAGCGGATTATAGATTTCCTGACAACTAGGGATGCCAGGTCTCAGCAAAATTTCCAGCTTGACTACATGTCCAAAACCACGCAGAAAGACTGGAAACTAGCCCCAAATTTTGGGCACAGGAAAAGACAAATGTTACCTCTTTTCCCCACTCGTCGTGTGGGAAACGTTCACAGTGGTGTGCACGCATTTCTGATTTACAGTATCTGCAAATAAACAAATAAACAAAACAGTTTTTAAACATTAAAATAATTACCTGGTACAGCCATTATCCACTCCATAATCTCCCTTTCCCTCTCCTATTCTTTGCAATATATTTGACAACAGAAATCATAGATACAATGTCTGTATTTACATTTTCCCTTTGTTTGCTATAGCTCACGCTTGCAGAAATTGATTAGATTTAATTCCATTCATGGACTTGCTTTATCCTCACACATTTGCCATAAAAACAGTGGCCCTGGCAGCCCTGTTGATAACCAACCAGCATTACGCTGTGTTCACAGTATTATAAGTTTTCAAACTTAACCAAAAATGTAGCAATAATTAATAAATTGAACTTTTTTTTTAAACATTTGATGTTATTATTGTAATGCAGCCCATTAACCTGAATTCTATAGAACATTATTTCTCTCATAATGGGTCACTTCCTTCTGTAAATCTTTTATGAAACAGCAGAAAAGTAAGAGTGGACTTATGCCATACATTATTTATGCACATTAATTATTTTCTGTAAAAATGAATAGCCTTCAGACACCAAAAAAAGACACATTTCGTCTTTGACCTATATTAAAATGCCTGCAGTAAAATCCAGACCTATATTCAAAAGCAGAAAATGTCATGACTACGGCAAACGATTTATAAAAATGTGCTGATTATACTGCAGCTTTAAAGTAAAAGTAAGGAAATTAAATTTTATGTTTCTTTTCTTTTTTTCTCTTTTTTTTTACAATAGCTTTTAAAGTTATACACACATTTCTTATTAGAATAACAAAAAGAGGCAATGGACTGTTTGGTGTTTTAGCGTAATTGTCACAGTGGTGGTCTCACTTGACTGAGGACTTTAATTAAAATTATAAATCATGCATCATTCCTGTACAACACTCCTGCTTTCTGTCTCACTCATTTTGTTTCTTTCTCACACCCACTGATCCAAACCCTCCAAACCATCAATAAATGTATTTATAGAGCATCTACCCCAGGTCAAATTAATATTTTCTGGTAATACATACTTGCCAGTAGCCTGACTAGGACTAGATGGGCTAAAAGAAGACAGGTATCTGCAGTGTCTTTATCTGATAACATAAAAGTAAAATACAATTTTAAAACAGCAATGTGACAATGAGTACAATTTTTATTTATTAAAGAATAACACATTGTATCTTTGTACATTTGATCCCTTTACAGTTACATTTCATGTCTACCAAACAAGTTAGTTCATTCATAGCTATAAACAGTCATTCCCTCATGATTCTTACTTGTTTCTCTCACAGCTTGTTAGCCATCCATTTTCCATACCGCTTTTCCTACGCAGGGTCGCGGGGGAGCCTGGAGCCTATCCCAAAGAACTCAGGACACAAGGTGAGGAACACCCTGGACAGGGTGCCAACCCATCACAGGGCACAATCACACACACATTCACACACTATGGACAATTTAGAGACACCTACTGCACGTGTCTTTGGACTGGGGGAGGAAACCGGAGTACTCGGAGGAAACCTCCAAAGCATGAGGAGAACATGCAAACTCCGTGCACAGAGGGCGGAGGCGGGATTTGAACCCCCAACTGCAGAGGTGCGAGGCAAACGTGCTAACCACTAAGTCCTATCATGAAGACTTTCCTGTGATAGAATACTGACTGCTACAAAGAGCTGCTGATGCAGATTCCTTCCATATATAGGCGTTACATAAACGTCTCCTTACAGAAATCTTCACCACATTAACGATTAGACATTTTTCTTTATTAAAGAACTATACATTTTTATTCATTTATTATCAGGCTTAGATTATATGGTGTGTCCACCATACAAATACTGTTACTATAGAAACAACATATTAGAAAATGAGTGCGTTAATATAACCATGCACACTGTCAGAGTCTAAAAAAAAAAAATTACTTCTGACCAAATATTCAAGAAGTCTGTGCTATGGTATATATATATATATATATATATATATATATATATATATATATATATATATATAAAATGTGGACCATGTTACAATGACACAGATTTATAAGTGGACCATAAGGCCATCGAGTGAGAGCCCGATCCTGCACCCAGATTAGCGCATTAGCCTGTTAGCTCGTTTGCGTCGAGCTTGTTAGGTTGAGAAGCTGGAACCTCTGCTTTATAGCCCACTATTTGCCACATTTGTATCTCCGGTTTGAAAGCTCGCATCCCAAAGAGATCTGGGTAAGCCACGCTTACCCTACATACACTGGACAGATTATCATTGCCCATAATCCCATGTTGCTGCTACTTCTTCTTCTCTCTCTATCTCTCTGGATATGTATATCCCCCTGTGTTTTTTTTACTTCCTTTTCTCTGTCTTCTTGAAATGACCTTTTGGTGTCTCAAGGATTTTATGCACGGTTTTATACACAATACACACATATCAGTCTTGACAACAGCTGTATATTCTACACAAAGAAATTAGATTTTTTTTACTCTTAAATTCTTCTGGTCCCCTTTAGAATACTCTATCCTCACACACACACACACACACACACACACACACACACACACCCACACACACACACACACACACACACACACACACACACACACACACACACACACACACACACTTCCCCCACTGTCTCTTCTTGTCCTCATGGCCACCTGGAATGATTTCCCCCTCTCCTCTCTCCTCTCTCCTCCTCTTTACAGATCCAGGTTGGGACACTTGCCTGGGGATTACGGTAAATCTGTGCCGGGGTTCTTCCTCCCCTCATCATCATCCTTGGTGATGGAAAGAGGCTTTAACTAAAACCTGTTTAGGGTAGGCTCTTCCGCAGTCCGAGAGAGACGGACAGATGCTCTTCGCCTTAACAACCACAAAGTGTAATGGAAGACGAATTTAATAAACGAATGAATGAATAGAAAGAGGAAGAAAGAAAAGGTGCAGAGAATAAAGAAAGAAAGAATGAAATAAGAAATAAATAAATGTATTTATGTACAAATAAAAATATGTATAAATAAATAAATTCAATAAAAAAGAAAAAAGAAAGAAAGTGAGAGGGAGAGAGAGACAAAGAGAGAAAAAGGAAGAAAGAAAAGGTGCAGAGAATAAAGAAAGAAGTTAATAAGAAAAAATAAACATATTTATGTATAAATAAAAACATGCATAAATAAATAAAATAAAGAAAGTAAGAGAAAGAGAAAATGTACAGAGAATAAAGAAAGAAAGGAGGAAATAAGAAAAGATTGAATGTATTTTTGTATAAATAAATAAATAAATAAATAGGTAAATAATTTAATAATTAAATAAAAAGAAAAAAAAGAAAGACAGAGAAAAGAGAGAGAGAGACAAAAAGGTGCAGAGAATAAAGAAAGAAGAAACTAAGAAATAAAATTTGATTTTGAAAGTTGGTTTATTTAAAATTTATTTAAGTAATATTTATTTGTTATTTATTTTAGTTTTAGTTATTTTCTTTTATATATATATATATATATATATATATATATATATATATATATATATATATATATATATATATATAAATATAAACTTTCTTTCATTTTCTTTCTTATGTATTTATTTATATATATATATATATATATATATATATATATATATATATATATAAATAAATACATAAAAAAGAAAGTAAGAGAGAGAGAGAAAGAGAGAGAGAGGCAGAGAAATATAATTCAATCAAATAAAATTAAATGCAATAAAACTATGAATACGAGTGGAGACGATACTAAATAAATAAATAAATAAATGGGAGAAGGCTAAAGATTCACTTACCAGACTATATCATTACCCACACCATCTAATAATTTTAGATACTGAGATTATCATTGGTTCTTACCAAGTTTATCACGTCTATCTATCTATCTATCTATCTATCTATCTATCTATCTATCTATCTATCTATCTATCTATCTATCTATCTATCTATCTATCTGTGCTTCACATGGAGACCTGTATTAAAGAGAAAGTGATGCTTGCAGTAAGGTTAAGAATGAGGTAATCAGACAAATAGCAGAAGAGAAGCAGTTTTAATCAGAACTACGCTCTTCCTTTAATGTGTATCTGCAGGGTTACATAAAACTGTAGAGTGGGTCAGAAAGCTTGCAGTGTGTTTTATCCATTAGCATGGAGAAGAGACACACACACACACACACACACACACACACACACACACACACACACACACACACACACATACCGTGATGTAGTGCGCTTAGACTGTGTTAATGCAGCAGAGGGACTGAACAGCACAGACCTTTACATCTCAGCATTATAGCAGTGTAATAAGGTGCGAGACAGTGTGCTTAACTTCCGACAAGCTTCATTAGTTTAAAACAGAGTGATAGAGAGAAAGATGAGAGAGATCCTTTAGAGCTGTTACCACCAATAACAGCTCTAAATAACAACATGTCCAAAAGTGCTTTATTCATCTTATACCACAGTTATTTGCCAACATTAACAATTTTCTGTTGATTAAAGAATGACACATCATACTGTCACCACATCAACACATATGTTGTGGAAGGTCCATGAAAGAAGTTCCTGTTATCTCTTACATTATAACAGCTATAAAAAGCTGCTCAGTAAGTAAGTCAATAAGAGAAAAAATTGAGAAAGGAACAGCTTTACTTCAGACACTGGGGACTCCTTCCATGAATGTTAAATAAACCACTTCTTACAGAATTGGTTTAAAAAGTTGAATTGGTTAAAAAAAAAAATCTAAATAGAGAAAGCAGAGAGTTGCAGGGAGTGAAATTCAGGTATTTGACCATGCACCATGTGTCAATTTGTGTATGCCAGTGTGTGTCCATCTGTGTGTGTGTGTGTGTGTGTGTGTGTGTGTGTGTGTGTGTGTGTGTGTGTGTGTGTGTGTGCGCGTGTGTGTGTGTGTAATCATCTGTAAATTAAAACGACAAACTGACAAACTGGGAATGCATGGATGTATTTGAAGTTAAAGGGTTTAGGAATGTCTGGCTGTATGCGTGTGTATGCGTGTGTGAGGGGGGGAGTGAACAAGAGAAGGCTAGAAAGAAAGGATGAAAAAGAGGAGGGAGAAAAAGAGGAGGAGTCAAAATGGAGAGGGAAAGAGGGAGATAATTGATGAAAATTAATTGCTGTTGTGCAGATCCTGACACCAGTCAATCAAGGTCAGGTTTTCCCCATGTGCTTTTTCCATATAGCAGACACACACACACACATACACACGCACACATGCACACAGACACAAACACAGACAAGTCTTAGGATTCTGGCAGCAAAAAAAAAAAAAAAAAAAAAAAAAAAAACCTCTTTTAAAGGTCCTTTCAAAAACCAAAGTTGGTTTCCTTTATGCTATCACTCTAAAGAACCCTTTTAAAAGTGATATGTACATTTTATGTATTGTGCACATACATTATTATATAAAGTTTAAGTAGTTGCATGACACACAAGTGGGAGGGGGCCTGGAGCCTATCCCAGAGAACCTGGGGCACAAGGCAGGGGACACCCTGGACGGGTTGCCAACCAATTGCATGGCACAATCGCACACACATTTACACACTACAGATAATTTGGAAATGCCAATCAACCTACAAGGCATGTCTTTGGACTGGGGGAGGAAACCGGAGTCCCCAGATGAAACCCCGAAGCACGGGGAGAGCATGCAAACTCCACACACACAGGGCGGAGGCGGGATTCGAGCCCCCAACCCTGGAGGTGCGAGACTCCAGTTTAAATAAATATCAGACATCAGACAGTGCAATATATACTGTACAGACATTTTAGTAAAAGAGCAAATGTAAATAATAAAATATCACGAAAAAACATTGATTGATTGAAGTTGATGTAATTTAAAAGCCATTGATAAAAAATAATATATCTGTATATGACTTGTGCATGATTTACTTTACTATATAAGTCCCATAAATATGTGCAGTACATATGAGTACATGTACTATAGGACATTAATGTCAGTTTAACCCTGTTAAACTCTACACCTATAACTTAGATTATTCAGTAACTATTATTATTCAGTGAAACAACAGGAAAAGATATGTACACTCTCAGAAATAAAGGTACCAAACTGTACTTTTCCTTGCCGCCAGGGAGCATCAGTATTACAGGTACATGTTTTGACCTTTAGCATGAACCATTTACCTTGAAAAGTGCATGTGGAGTACCTTTAATTAGCTTTTACCTTTATATACCTTACATTTTTTAAAAATGATACACTATATTCACATTTCCAGGTGAAAGATACATACTAAAGGTTCTGTATCCTTGATCAGTGACAAGGAAAAGTACACTTTAATATCTTTATTTCTGTCAGTGTAGTTCCAAAACAATGTGAATCTAGTGACACCAACAGCTCCTGTGAGTTTAAGAAGTTAAACAAAATGGCTTTAAATCACACCTGCATCTGCACCACATGCATCCTTTCCAGTGTTTTTCCACATATCTGCCAACTATTTATTAAAGACAAGGCATGGTAGTAACAAAGTCATAAACAGTGTGTGTGTAACTGCATACAGTCGGCTGCATTAACATGGCTGATTATTAAAAATTACCATCTTGCCCTCTCTCTGCTTAACTAGGCCGCAAAATTGATTCGGCTTTTCTCCGGTGCGTGTGACAATCATACTGACGTGGTGTTATTATTAGGAGTGTGATTAGTATCACATTTATTAATCAGGAAATGAGTCGACCGTTTCCTGCGAGCTTTAAACGGATACTCTAGAGTTTTTTAATCTAATCTCGGTAGTTTCTGGATTATGTGCGTGATTAAAGCAATGATTTCAAGGTGTTTCTCTTCAATGAGAAAAGTTCAGAATTACCTGATTACTCAAAAGTCATTCATAATGGAAGCCTAAGAAGGATAGCGGTTTGAATTTTTCACTAGCTATTTAAAATACATAATTATATACATGTGGCAGCCTGGGAAAAACACTTCAAAACAACAAATATAACCAGTGAGCAGCGGTTCTACAGCAGGAAATGATTTGTTCATGAGAGAAGTCAGAGGAGAGGAAGGTCAGTCTGGTTTGAACTTACAGGAAGGATATGGTAACTCAAATAACCACTCTTTACAACCATGGTGAGCAGAAAAGCATCTCAGAAAGTGCAAAATGCCATAACCTGAGGCAGCTGGGCTACGACAGCAGAAAACCACATTAGGTTCCAATTCTGTCAGGAATCTGAGGCACCGAAACTGGACAGAATTTTTTCCAAAATTCAGACACAGAGACATCTGGCGGGGTTTTCCAGCCCAATACGCATTTAATGCAAATGTAAAAGTACAAATGTTACACTCAAAAATAAAGGTTTATGTAACCTCCGAAAATGTGGTTCCATCTCTGAAAGGATGAATTATACATATTTATGGCTTATATATATATATATATATATATATATATATATATATATATATATATATATATATATATATATATATATACACACACACACACACACACACACACACACACACACACACACACACACACACACACACAGTCATGTGAAAAAATAAGTAGACCCCATGGAAATTGTTGTTTTTTTGACATTTTTGGACAAGCAAACATTTGATCATCTTTGAAACAGTGCCTATTAAGAACAGCGCCTCTGGCTTGCTCATTAGGGATAAATTCACACATTTAAAATCTTATATCCTGAATTTATATATTTCTGTAAAGCTGCTTTGGGACAATGTCCATTGTTAAAAGAGCTATACAAATAAAACTGAATTGAATTGAATGATAAAGTTGATACATCAAATGACACATAAAATTGATATTTTGCAGTAATTTACACAATTTAAATTAGCAAAAAAACAGATCAGTCACATGGAAAAAGTAAGTACACCCCTACATTTATCACACCTTCAAATCCATAAAATTTGAATCAGGTGTTCAAGATTGGGTGCCAGTGATTAGATCCTGCTTAGGGAGTGCAGGTGGAACCTGTCTTATTTATACCCCTCTCATATCTAGTGTCTGGTGTTCCCTTTGTTATTGAGGTGTGTGGTGTCATCATGCCAAGATCTAAAGAGTTCTGTAAGGCCTTCAGAAATAAAGGTTGTGGATGCCTAGGAGTCTGGCAAGGGATTTAAAAAGCTCTCCAAATTATTTGAAATAATGTAAGGAAAATAATCTACAAATGGCACAGATTTTAAATGACTGCCAATTTGTCCAGGACTGGCCGTCCCAGCAAATTCGCCCAAGAGCAGACCGTTGATACAAAACGAGGTCTCCAAGAGCCCCAAAATGTCATCACAGGATCTGTTAGTAAGTCTTGCAACTGTTGGTGTCAAAGTGCATGCTTCTACAGTTAGAAAGAGATTGCACAAATTTGACCTGCATGGGAGGCATGCCAGGAAAAAGCCTTTGCTGTCTAAAAAGAACATTAATGCAAGACTACAGTTTGCTAATGAGCATATAGGCAAAGACCAGGCCTTTTGGAATAATGTGCTCTGGACAGACGAATCAAAGATAGAGTGGTTTGGCCACAGTAACAGCAGACATGTTTGACCAAAGACTGCTTTTCAGGAGAAGCACCTCATACTATATATATATATATATATATATGACAAGAAGTACACCCCATGGAAATTGTTGGCTTTTTTGACATATTTGGACAAGCACACATTTGATCATCTTTGTCATAATGCCTATTAATAAAGGTGATATACTTGAACAAAACCACAAGGAAAAATAGCTTTTTCAATCATTTATTCAACAGAAATATCAACAAGAATTCCTGAAAATGTTTTACAGAAATGGCCCAGCATCTGCTCTTAGTCTTCACTGCCCTGTAGTAACACATCCCACATCTGGTACAGATGCAGTGGATAGAGCTTAGGTTGAAAAACACTGAAATTTCCCTTTAAATGCTAAATGCAGCACTCAAAAGTCTCATCGACAAATCCACACTGATTAAACCTTGCAGTCCTCCAGCACACAGCTGTCATTCCTTTTACACAGTACATATATAATTCATATACATATAGTTGAAATGCGCATCCTCAGCTCATCAATCATATGCACATGAAACCGACACGTTCAGATGAAAACGGCACGCCAGAACCCAAAGTGTGTACCTTCATCATTTTTTAAGGAGAACTGCATTTTTGAATAGCAGTCAATATGAGATGCAGATTTACAAAAATATTTTTGATTGTTTATTGTTTTATAAATTATGCGCAGGCTTCTGATGTGAAGCTCACTGGGATCCCATGTGGTTAAATAAATGATAAATAACTAGTCGTATTCGTCATTTAAATTTTTTAACCATAGTTTTCTTCTGCTTTGGTTGCAGCCATAGGAAGCTCGCATCCCTGCACACGCACAAAAATGGGACGAGCGCAGAAGTGGGTCACAGAGAGATTTGTTTCAGAGAGGCAGTGGAAACTGGGTTGTTGCATGTGGGGGTGTAGGGTGGGGTGGAGAGAGGGATTTTGGGAGAGAAAGAGAGAGCAAGGGGATTTTGGGAGAACTGATGTGCTGTTGCTGGGTTGCTATCAGAGTACGAGTGAGACAAAGAGGCAGAGAACATAAGAGAGAGAG
>CM042543.1:7365759-7368259 GCA_023630585.1 Cranoglanis bouderius
TCCACCGTGATCAGCTGGGAAGTGTATACGTGTGTGTGTGTGTGTGTGTGTGTGTGTGTGTGTGTGTGTGTGTGTGTGTGTGCCTAGAGAGGTGGGGGTGGTGTCAAACAGAGAGCATAAATTGGAGCTGAAGCGTGCACGCTGCACAGTGCATCTGAGTTTGTGTGTATGTGTGTGTGCGAGAGAGAGAAAGTGAGATGTTCTTCCTCATGCTTCCTCTCCCTCTTCTCCTCTGTGGACCTTTATACATATATACTGCCTCTGTTATATATGTATATCCATTTAAAAAAGATATTCCTCTTTATTTATTCCTCCGAGTGGCCATACTCCACTGAAGGATTTTTTTTAGGTTAAGGTATGGAGATTTTTGCTTTTTTTTTTTATTTTTCAGGGAGGTGAATGACAACTGGAGGTGAATGACACTCCGCCTTCCCCACCTGTGTTTTTTTCTTTCTTTCTTTCTTTTTTTTAATTTTTTTTTTAAAATTCCTGCATGTGTGATACAGTGCTACCTGGTGATCTTTCTACCTCCATACCTCCTCTCTATCCTGTCCCATCCATCCATGCAAATTCCCGCCGCCATCCTGCTTCTTCTCCTCGGTCAAGGCAGGCGCATCTTCTTCTGGAAGAAGACTGCCGCAGGAGGTTCTCCACGGATGGAGAACAGAAATAGCGCCGGGGGGAAACGGGACGTACAGTATATGCTCCTTTCTCAGGATTCGCCAGTTATTTTTGAAAAGAGAAGCAGGACAAGATGGTGGAGCAGGGATCTCTGTCTCTGACGGCCATCGCTGTGACAGATCTTTAATTGTTTAATGTAAAAAAAAAAAAAAAAAAAACGAAAACATATCTATATGTAATTTTTCTTTGATTTAATATTGTTTTTGTAATTATGTTATGTTATGATATATATAGAGCTGTACTAGGGTTACAATATTAACCTGGTGGTTTATAACAGCTGTATGTTTTGCATGCATCTCTGTGAATAGGGAATGCAGGGAGAGAGAGAGAGAGAGAGAGAGAGAGAGAGAGAGAGAGAGAGAGAGAGAGAGAGAGAGAGAGAGAGGCAAAAGGTGGGGGTAGGGAAGGATGGAGAGAGAGAGAGAGAGAGAGAGAGAGAGAGAGAGAGAGCAGTAGAGCTCCCTTCAGTAGAAGGCGGATAGCTTTACATTGCGGTGTGTCTGTGAGCTTCAACATGGACGACGATGCTGAGGTGAGTCTTGAAAGGATGCCTGAGCTGAATGATCTGACAATTCACCTCTCTCTCTCTCTCTCTCTCTCTCTCTCTCTCTCTCTCTCTCTTGTTCTGTTGTATATTAGCATATTAGCATGCATAGGAACGTGGCTGGTGCTCTGGATTCCTGCAGGTCTATGCTGCGTGAGTGTGTGTGTGTGTGTGTCTATGTGTGATGGAGCTGCGTCTTACATAATGCTCTGTTGCTAAAAGATAAAAAGGAAAAAGCAGTGAAGTCGACTCCATGCCGTCTGGCTGCAAAAGGCGTTCAGATTTCATCTCACATCAGGATCAAGATCCCTTGGAAAAGCAGGTCTATGCTATATGCTCTGTCTCTCATACACACACACACACACACACACACACACACACACACACACACACACACACACACACACACACACACACACACACACACACACAGTATTTACACAACAGGGAAGAAGATGGCATCACGATGGATGTATGGATGCATTTGAAATCATTCTGAATGGAACTGCAATTTTATAGAGCTGGGTGTGAATGTATATGAAATACATAGAGAGAAATTAGGAGCTTGTGCATGGACAGCGATTACGGCGACAAGAGGGCAAGTAAGGGGAGAGAAGATATTACGACAGACTAGAGGACGAGAAGATTACGCGCGCCGTAGACAGAGAGCGATAATGAGAGGAAGGGACAGGAAAGAAAGAAATATATACGTAGATGTAGGTGTGAGCTATGGAACCGTAGGTTTGAGCTCTTTGTGTTCACAGTGGACCTTGATTTAATTTCAATACAATTAAGGCACGCGGTGAATGCCAAGAGAAGAACCATTACACACCACCCTGCTCACAGAGACACGGAAGGTGTAGATACTCAGATAGATAATCAGCATTACCTCAGAAATGACACAGGTTAGAGCGGCCTTACCGTTAACGTCACACTGGTTAACACAGAGTAACAATATTTTACTATATAATACTGATACTATTGTCTGTCTTTGTGCATCGGGCCCTGTGCATGAACCTGAAATAAAGCTTTATTAATTAAGCACAATTGTGGATTGGATTGCTTTATTTCCCCCCCCCCCCCCCCCCCCTTCTTTCCTTTCTAGCCTACATCATTTTTAACACCTGCCTTCACATATAGTATAGGCCTTGGTCATCTGAATATTTTGACAAATGTCCGCCTGTTTATCCGTTTTGAAGCAGAAATTCCTTCAGAAAGACAAGTGTAGCCTAATATAGACCTTTCAAAGGTCAGTGTATCCAAAACCTCATTCTA
>CM042543.1:7373259-7475759 GCA_023630585.1 Cranoglanis bouderius
TGTAAGAGTCAAATTTTTAAAAGCGTGCATTTAGCAAATACACAAAATGTGGTTAACTAGCATCCATGCTAATGGAATAAGGAAATGAACAACATTCTAAACATTTTCTTCAAATATATATTTTAAATGAATAATTTACTTTCATTTAAATGACATAACTTCTTTTTGCACATTCTCTGCTGGAAAAAAAGCAATAGAAACCCTCATAAAATTTGCAATAGTTTTAATGGTTATAATGAGAATTGTATTGGTTTTGATGGAAACTGTAATGGTCCCTGTGGGTCTCTACTGGTAATTTGTTACCTTCAATAGAAGCTCTTGTGGATACCATTAAGGACCAGTAATGGTAATAGTATTAACGGTTAGCTGATGGTTTGTAATGGTATTTGTAGGTGAAAGTGACATGTGAAGGCCAATGTATGGTAACCCATACTTGGAATTTGTCCTCTGCATTTAACCCATCCAAGTTAGTGCACACACATTAGGAGTTGTGAGTAGTGAACACACACACACTACAAACCGTGTACACACCCGGAGCAGTGGGCAGCCATTTTTGCTGTGGCGCCCGGGGAGCAGTTGAGGGTTAAGGGCCTTGCTCAAGTGCCCAACAGTGGCAGCTTGGTGGTGCTGGGATTTGAACTCTCAACCTTCCGATCAGTGGCCCAAATTCTTAACAACTGAGCTGGAAACCATTAGATGTCACTTGAATATAAATGTGTTCAGGTGATATGAAAATTGACCAAAATGTAAATTTTTCACATGCTGTAATGAACTCATGATTTTTCAAGCATGAGATGTTAAATGCAAAAGAAATATGATTTTTAGTATTTTAATTCGGAGTTTTGAAGTATTTTAATGATTATTTCAAGGCATTTCAAGGGCAGGTGTGGTTATAGTGGGCTAGGACATGCAAAATGCTGTTTTCTACATGATGTACAGGTTTTATGAATGTTTTAAGTAAATTATCTGACACATGCACATAGGATTTTGTGAAGGTGTCTTTCACTACGCTGGTTCACTGGTCTACCAAGTGGTTAAAGTGCAATTCATTATTTAATGTTCCAAAAGATACTTTGAAACATAACATTAGATATATTGCTAGTATAGTTAGATCTTTCAGCTTCAAGATGGCCTTTATTACCATTTTTTTTTGTCCTCGTGTTGAGAGACAGTTGCAACCAAATAACTCACTCATTTTCAGGGTCATGGTGGATCCAGAGCTTATCCTGGGAACACTGGGTGCAAGGAGGGACTACATGTTCCATCACAGGGCACCACACACACACACGTTCACACCAAAGGGTAATTTGTCTTAGCTAATCCAAGTACTGGTATGTTTTAGGATGGAGGGGGGAAGCCTGAGAATCCAGAGAGTAGACACAGGAAGAACACGTGAAACTCCACACAGACAGTAACCCGAGCTCAGGATTGAACCAGGTATAGATTTATAAGGTCTCTTGGATGTTTTTTTTTGGATAATTAAAACATTCAATACAACCCTGTTCAGAGAGCTCTATACTGACCCCTAGCTGCTTGGATGTAGTGAGAACCAAAAGTCCTGCCTAAGAGATGTCAGTCAGAACTAACTTCCTGTTAACTATACAAATGTTGTGCTTTGATGTAGTTGGTAAGATGCTATAGCTAGTTTGTAGCAAACAAGTTTAGTATAATCACAGTTTCCCCAACCCTGGTCCTGGAGTACCTGCTTCTCCTCACATTTTAATGCTGTCTCTGCTCCCAGGACACCTGATCCAGCTAATTTACAGCCCTTCCTAAGTTGAAGTGGGTATGTTAGAGCAGGGAAAACATGAAAATGTGTAGAACAGGGGGGTACTCCAGGATCAGGGTTGGGAACCTGTGCTCTGGCAAGCCTTCATTAGTCCAGGAACTTTGAAGAAAGTTTGTTATATATGAACACACACGAACAAAGAAAATTCAGATGTTAATTCATCTTCATTAAAAACTTTATTATGGTCAGGTTTACAGGTGCATCTGAATCCTACTAGGCGTGAGGCATGAATAAACCTGCCCCCCCATGCACACACACACAATCACATCTAGTGGCAATTTGGCATAGCCAGTCCACCCATTGACATGTCTTTGGGAGGTTGGATGAAACTGGAGAACCTGGAGAAGGAACATGCAGAGAGTAACCTGAGCTTGGAGACCCTAAAACTGTGAGGCAACACTCTGCACCACCGTGCTACCCCACAAGGCAAACTGACACTTAAGACCCAGAACCTACCACCCAACACCGTCAAGCTATGTTAGTACATGGACTAACATTAATTGCTTCAGAGTCTCTCATAGTGTCGGACTGTAATGTTTACAGCTGATCCACCAAAAACATTTTCCAAAACTCGCCATCTCAAACCATTGCAGTGAACTCAGTAACAAGATAACAGCAAGGATGCAAGTCATCATGCACGTTGACTGCCCCTGAGGTGACAAACTAAACATGGCAGCCTTACACTTAAACCTACAAAACAAGTTAACCAATCTCATGCAAATGCACCTTATGCAAGACAAGTAAAGACCATGATGGTTTAGGTTAGCTGTATACTTCTCAGTATACTGATCTGTGATTATTATAGATTTGTACCCAAGAACTGCTGCTGTAACTACAAAGACTGTCCTGTGCTCATCCCTGTACTCATTTACAATATGCTCACACTGAACATCCTCTCAACATATTCTGTACTGACTGACTTTGCAGCATTCAGCTGTCGAGGAGGAATTGTGTACAGTATAATCCTAATACACACAAGACGACAACTGGTGCCTTTTGAGTCTGGTTCCTTTCAAGGCTTCTTCCTGAGAACAGCGAGACCTTGGCATAAACTGCTTTGGGCAATATGTAAAACAACAAAGACTGTCCTGTGCTGATCCCAGGGCTCACCTTCACAGTACACTCATACTGAACATCTTTGCAACAGATTAAGTACAGTTTGACATTATAGTATACAGTCATGGAAGAATAATGCTTTATAACCACACTATACCGTGTCATGCAGGAGAGGACGGGTTCCCGTTCAGGTCTGGTTCCTATCAAAGTTTCTTCCTCATGTTGTCTCGGAGTTTTTCCCTTTCCAGTGTCACCTCTTGGCGTTCTTATTAGCAGTTTAAATCTGCATCTGGATTTCTGTACAGCTGCTTTGTGACAAGGTGTATTGTTAAAAGTACTACACACACACACACACACACACACACACACACAAAGGTTTCAGTGTCACTCAACTGTTTTTAAGAGTGCAGAGTCAAAAACTGGCACTACCCAATTACTTAGCACGTCTGCTCTGGTTAAATGCCTGCACACAAAACCCATGTGTAACATTAGATCATCCATCATTTGACATCTGTTCACTAGCACATCCTCATTTCAGCCGTCAGCAGAACCAGCACTTGAGAAGTCTGAAGTATGTATGTTTCACAACAACAACCTGCAAAAAGTCTTTCAAGTCTCGGTCACATTCTCACTCATTCAACAACAAACATCAAATACAACAGAAAACATTATACAATAAACATTATCACTCACAGTTATCTGCTTAACTTTTGAATTTACAACAATTTCAGTTGACCAGACTTTGAAATGGGCCACTTTTTCAGCATAATCGATCATATGGTACACACACACCGCTCATCTTCCATGCTAAAGCTTGTGGGTTTTTTTTGTTTGCTATATGCACAACTGCACCCAAGCAAAACTGAAACACACTACATCTTTTCAGCAGCTTTTTATTATTCTGATCAGTGCCAGAAGTTTTGCAGGACCCCTTTTAAATGCACAAACATTAACATACTGCAGGAATGGTGGGTGGAGTACGCAGGTGGCTACTGAAGGGATCGAGGGTGAACCAGGCAATTTGGGACATGGGTTAGTGTGGGGGAAGTGATGAATGTAGTCAAACAAGGGGAGAATGCAACATGTGCTGAGTATACCACATTTATTTTCATGAACTGAGTAATAGAAAGAGAGGGTCCATAGCCCACCTCGTTGCTGACTTAAGAAACAGAGAATAGAAAGAAAAATGGATGACAAGAAGAGAGCAGCCCATAGCAACATTTTTAACTTGAAGGGAAAAAGGCGAAAAACAAGGTCAGAAAAAAAAAAAACTTTTAAACACAGCCCCATTTTTGCACACCAATAAAAAAATTATACAAATGACAAACTTAACATTTCTTGGTGTTAGCTTAATTAAACTGTCCTGACCAAAACCCGCTCTTACCACCAGGCCTAAAACAAACAAACAAAAAAAGTCCAGAATATTCATTATGATTATAAGTTTTCACTCTTATAAGAGAGAAATAAGGACATCTTTCCTTTTTGTGAAAGGCAATGACATTTTGCACAGGCTACTATAGAATTATTCACAATGCAACATCCACTGAAAAGGCCACTCCCACTGTGCATCCTGATGAGATCATTTCCAATTAAAAAAAATAATAAATTGGAGAGGGATTAACAAAGAAATGAAACTGACTGCCCATTCAGGCAGGGCCTTAGAATCCAATAGTATAAAAAAAAAAAAAAAAAAAAAAAAAAAAAAAAATCCACTATAGACTTTAGTGATGAGGCAGACCAGCCTTGCTCTTGGACTGTAAAAACAAAACAGTTAAAAAAGAAAAAGGGAGAAGAAAAGAGGAGGCAGCAGAAGAAAAAAAAGAACGGGACAAAAAGGAGTGAAAATGATCACCTAAGCATCCTATAGAATTAAGTTGTAGTCCTATGAATAATCGTTTTTTTTTCCTTTACTACAAGTTCAAAGTAAGTCTTTTAAGTCAACAGAAATCAAGAGAAGAGTCTTCATTTAGGGTTTTTTTTTTTTCATTCATTTTTTCTTGCTTTGAATCCTTGGTTAAGTCTTTCCCCAGAATAATCAGTGAAAGCATCTGGATGTATGGTTGGGGAGAGCAGGACCATGTCAGTCTTTTCCCCCCCAAAACAAGTGGCTTTTATTTGACACGTCCTTGACGATCCTAGGGAGAAGTGAAAGTGAGAGAAATCAGTAATCAAAGAAAAATAAATCTTCATAACAAATACAGGGCTTTGTAAAGACTGGTGTAGCTGATGCCTTATACATATACACTCATTGCTAACATTTATCAATTGGACAATTTTACATGACACTCATTAAAGACTTTTGGCTGCAAAAATAATAATAAATATAGCTGCGAGCAGAAATGGCGGATTCGTCCTCAAGATTTAGGACCATTTCAAAATGGACATGGCAGAGAAATGTATCCGACAGATAACATTTCAACGCATTTGTATCAACGGCATATTTTAAGTTCATTTGTGTAGATTTTCCACAAATGATCATTCCAAGACAAACAGCGTTTTGTAGTTTTGGACAAATTTTCAATGTACTGGAAAATCTATCATGGCGGACATTATGGGTCCCAATGGCATTTTTGTTCCCCATGAGAAATAAGCATGTATACCAATTTTCAGACATTTTGGCGGGGGGGGGGGAAATCACATAGATTTTGGACGTGGCCTGTAGCACCACCTATGGGCTCATGTTACTCGTGGCCTATAGTATCAATGTGCCAAATTTCAAAACTTACCATTCGGATCTTGAGTTAGGCACTTTAGGGAATAATAATAATAATAATAATAATAATAATAATAATGACCAACAATAACAAGAGGTTTCCTCCTGATGGAGGAATCCTAAGAATAACAACAAAAAAATAAAAAATAAAAAAAATAATCACCACATACAAAAGCTCAATTATTTGCAAATATATACTATAATGGAACAAAAAAAGGGGGGGGGGGGGGGACATCACACTGCCGTTTGTGTTATTGCTCCTGATAATATTTACAGCTGCAATTATTTATAAAAATGAGTGCTAGGCTTCCATCTCTATGAGATATTTAGATTTTATTCAGACATAGTATGCCCATGACTCTCGACTGCAACACAACCATTGGCTGATATCACATTCTATTTTAAAAGCACCAGCCACAGGACAGAATATTACTACACCTCCAGGTTTCTGCTGAAGTCTAAATCTAATGTCTAGAAATGACTGTCCTATAAAACCCAAAGCCTCATGTACAATTTCAGCTTTACAGCTTGAAATAAATTTAACATTTTTACAGTTCATGCTATTTATATTCCTCTGGCCGCCTACTCCCTGCTGCTTCAAACCAGAATCAGGTCGAGCCAGACGTTCTACACGTCTCCGATTCTTCTTTGCTAATTTAAGGTGCAAAATGTACCACCACGAGATTCAGATGTAATTAAGCGGATTCCAAACATGTAATCATTTAGAAGAATGGTGCTTATGCAACAGGGTGGTTTTTACACTGTATATTTTAGTGCTTCCTTGCTTCAACACATCAGCTTATTTACCGGACTTCCATCAGTTTAAACTGGACGTGCTGGCGCTGGCTAAATCATGACCTTTAGCCAACTGGATAATTTAACATAATGGATTTTAATATCGTTGAGCTTAGCGAACTCTGACGCTTTCAATTATGGGTCCACCATTCACATATGAGTCTAGTTTAATATTGTTTCTATTTAGCATATCTTTTCATGCTGTACTAACTTATAACACTTTTAGCTCCATGGTGTTCTTAGAATCATTTATTGCACTACATGCATGCATCAAAAACCTCAAAAAGACTACAAAGCGCTTCTATAAGTTGCTCTGGATAAGGGCATGCTGTACTTGGTGTCCTTTAAAAGTAGCACTTTGAAGGATTTGATAAAATATAGTCTTATCCAAAACACAGAAAAGCTGTTTTATTCAGAAATTGGGCGAACAATTGAGAATTCAGTGTTGCATAAAATCATTATGATTATCATTTTATCCATCATCATGCAGCCCTAAAAGCAACCAAAGTGAACAATATTCCTTTGTCCAAGGTGTGCCTTACCTGCAGTCTGTAGTGACTCCGGCTGGGATTACTCGAGTATGGGTCGTTTCCCTGGACCTCCACCTGCACAAGTTAAAAAAAATAGCTGTAAACTTCACGCATTCAATGACAAAGTCAAACACAATCTACCATCAGCAACTGCTAATGCTATGTACAAACACTGGCGAAAAGGAGATAGACATTTTCATTATAAACAATTTTGTGCTGAATGAAGAGGCAGTTTGACCGGCAGCGCTGGGCAATATATTGTATAATACAGATATTGTGGAAAATTATTTGATTTTAAACACAACAGCATTGCAAATGGTTCGGTCTACAACTTTTAATTCTGCATTTAAATAGATCAACACTAATCTGCAGTTGTATTTCGTCTAGAGGTGAATCAAAACATGTGCCAATTTGAGATGCACACAGTGGCCAGCGTACAGAAAAAAGAAAAGGAAAAATCACCACCTCAACTAGAGCTCAGGGAGTGAGATCTGGGCAGATTTGGGCTTACCTTGCTGATGAAGACGGGCAGCAAATAGACAACATAACTAGCACACAGAATCCGGGTATCCGGCTAAACACAGTTTCATTCAGGGATATAATTCAACTGTTTTTTTTCGTGTGCAGTGATTCATGAAGCTTGTGACACAAACTACACGGTCACAAAGTAATAGCGCAGTTAATTTGCGTAATACGTTTGCAGCATAATTCTGAAGGATCATGAAAAAATATTGGTGTTCAAAAGGTGTTAAACACACAAAACACCGTGTTCTTATGAAGTGATGCTGTAACAGTGCACGCACACTGCACATGGCACGACTGTCTCCCTCTGCAAACATGTTTTAGTTTTAGTTCCTTATTTGGTTTATCTTACTTATGAAGAGCTTTGCACTCTCAAAATGGAAATATAATTGTAATTGTTGGATGTGAGAAAAGAATCAGAATTTTGGGTGTTCAGTAACTTAGATGATCATTTGTTGACCAAAGTATTGTTTTGGTAAGGAGAATTGCAAATAGTACATTTGGTATTTGTATGAAGTCTGAATTTGTGTTCCCTTTACTTGGCAGACACCGAATAAAAGTATTTCTGAACTCACAACACTAGGTAGATATTATATTACTGGGTGATCAAAGCGCAGGAAGATTATTTATTCTACCCATACAGCCAGTTTTTAACACATCACTGTACAGTCTTCGATATAAAGCATCACAGGGTCTGTATAAAATGTCTGAATTGGGCCTGATTTATGCTTCAGTGTGAACAGATTTCCAACATCTTAGGAGTGTCAGAAAGGCATTTCACACAGGGTGAGTCATGATACAAAAGGTCTAAACTACTTCAGTCTGTACAGGATTTCACAGTGTTTTTGCGATTGTTGCGGCCTAAAAAAAATGACTGACTTTTTAAAAATTTACGATTTGCTGCGTTTTTTGTGCCTTTTTTTTTTTTTTTGCTGAAAACTACTTGAACTGGCGAAATTACAATTGCACAAAATTGTTTTGCACTGATGTTTGTTGGTAAATGATGTTTGACGCACGAGAACTGAAAAGGGCTTTGGCTGAAAGTGTGTTGTGATGACGTCATTTGATGCGTCATGGCCCAAATCGGCAGAAAATCTGTAGTAATTTTGAAAAATGGCAAGTTCCTCCGAATATTGAGAGGTTTGCTTGATTTTATATTCATTTCTACAATCGCAAAATCCTGGAGGGACTGACTCTGACAGTGGCTGGCCAGCAGACGTGAGAATAAACTAGCTGAAAATGTGCCGTACATTCTCTCCTAAACACGTTTATTACAATGTTGGTTCAGAGCGAACCTGCCTTTTAAACACAGGAAAAGTTTGTTTCTTTTAAAACTTCTTCTGTAACTAGTCATACTATTGTTAGAGGAGCAAGTTCTTATGGAATCGATGTTGTAGGCTGCACACTTAAGTTTTATTCGGAACGAGGAGAGTCATATGAGCATTCAAACCCTCAATGACTTAAAATTCAAAAGCCCTGAATCACATATCCTACATCACATGTACAGCTTTATTATGTTCCACCAAATAAATAATTTCCATCACACTTTGATTTTATATGGCCTTCCTTCTCATTTCCATTAAGTCCACACCATTTTTTATTTTTTATTTGAACAGACAGTGGGAAAACACGTGCTCTCATATTCCTTGATATTTCTCCCCTCTTTGTTGGACAATGTAAATGCTCAAAACTGTCCGAAGCTCATTAGGATTCGGCTCTCAGAAGCACTTCTGACAAAGCATAATCCAGGCTTACAATACAATTTAGACAGAAAATTTTTCAGATAAGGTCAGCTTCAAAGTCAATTTCTTATTTACAGGGTGGCTCCTTGCATCAGGGCCCAAGCACATTCATGAAAATGTAGAGTAAAGTTCTGATGAATCTGGCTCTAATACTGAGATGTGTTTAGGCATGTTAAACTTGTACCTAAACTGTAGGCAGCAAACTGCCACATGAAAGCGTATGTATTAACAATAGGGGCAAACAGTCCGAGTAACCAAACACTGACAACCGCTGAACGTTTTTCTACACAACTAGTAGCTTGCCCATTGTTACCTTGCCAATTAACACTACTATTACTACTACACAGAGAATAGTGACCATAACTTCTGCCTCATTAAAAGGCACTGATAGCCTCTTGCAACTGATTTTTGTGGCTCAGGTACACACAGCTGAGCAGGTGCATGTAGATAGGATGCCTGTAGGTACACTATATGGCCAAAGGTTTGTGGACACCTGACCAATCACGCTCATGTGTGCTTTTTGAACACCTCATTCCAGATTTAGTCCCCCTTTCCTATTCTAATAACCTCCACACATCTGGGAAGGCTTTCCACTAGCTAACGTAAACTGCAGCTTTTCACCTGCCTCCCAATCAGACAACATTTAGCACCAGGGCAACCTAAAATGCAGTGGTGCTGAAACTGCTGGCAGTTAAATTAGCACTTCAAAATGACATTCACAAGGGACACAAAAGGTAATTTGTTTTCACTATGACTGATTGATGTGCCATGATGCCACATGCATTTACTGCCTTCAAATAACGATTAAAGGACACCGTTTAATATGCCACATGCCTTAAATGTTATTAGCTCTATAAATACAATAAAAATTGAGAGCCCAGAAAATTGAGGGAAATGTCCTGAAAACAGAACAAAAGAACTCTAGCAGGGCCAGCATGAGGTTTGTAATATACCTGAAACAAAACAAATCTATCACAGTAACCTGCTCTTTGGAGTTTCACACTGCAATAATCTTTAAATCATGAAATCCTCCTGTGGTATTTTTGAAATTCAAAGCCTCACATCAAAAGACTTTTGTTTTACTCTGACATTTGAAACACCGTTCTGTACAGCGATAACGTCTTATCTAAAGATTCTACAATGGCAACAAATTCATACTGATTTCAAAGTACTCGATTCAAACACCTTACTCAGTAAAAATAACAGCCAACAACTAAGATGTAGATGCAAAACAAAAAGAGACCGAGTCTTCAGTTTTCCCCTATTTCTTCATGTGTGGTTGTGTCTTGATTCTTACTGTTTTATTCATTTTACTTGTGTTTAATTTCACTGTTACTGTATATCTTTTTTGGATGGAACTTGCGCAATATAAATAAAAGTGATTTGACTTGACAAGCTTTTGCACAGCGCACAGATGCGTTTCAGATCGTTAAAAAGCATGTACTGCCAAATGAGAGGCTAATCTCAAAACACATTCAAATAGTGTGGGAATATTCAAACCTCCCTTTTTTGTGCTTCAACTCTGTTGTGTTTTGTCGTTAAGTTGTATAAGCATGCATAGCATCAAAGATCCTAAAAACATTATTTTTTAAAAAGAACACCACTCAAAATCATACACCTGCTATCTACCTCTAGTGAGAGCAATGTAATGCCCCTAACTGCTTTACTTACAGCACTGCCATTTGTTTAATGTTTGCATTTTTGTGTGAAGCATGTTGGCATTTTAGCGATTGGTCTCAAACATGTTTCTGGTACCAACTGATGGAGAGCAGTGGTAAAATGACAGTGTTGGTCAACACTTCTGCAAACTCCCACACCATGAGTTATTTATACAGGCTCAACAGCAGTCTAGACAACTTTATTCACTTCTGCAAGTGGGAAAAATTACCTTTTTAACACTCTCCTCCTCTTCTTGGCGCTTCTCATAGTGTGAGAAGTCGTCAAAGATAGAGGTGGTGTGCTTGTAGCCCGCGATGATCTTGAGCACCTGCCGCGCCTTGTCGAGGGGGACCTCTTGCGTGTCGCGAGAGTTGGTCACTGGCTTGTTCTCGTTGTTCTCAAGGCGGATGTGACGCAGCTGGCTGTTGGGCACGTCCTTGACGAAGATCCAGCGCACATCGAACCGACCCTTCCATTTATCCTGCGACCACACGCCGGCGCACGTGTTGTAGTCCACGGGTGAGCGCATTTCGGCCACACCACAGAAATGGCCGCTACCGTTGACGCTGAAAAGCAGGTACAGGGGGCCCTTTCCGCCCAGAGAGCGGTATGCTGCGTCCAGCCGCTTGTTGCCATGCTCCGTGCTGCACCACACGTTGTACTTGATTGAGCGGTGGATGTCGTCCTCCGAGTAGCTCTTTATAATAAACACACGCCCCTGCTTGGGGTTCCAGTCAAAGTCCTTCGGATTGTAGTTGTTGACAAGACGCAGCTTCTCAAGAACCGGGTGTGGCTCTGGTGGCACACTGACTCCACCTATTCCTGCACTGGGCGGGGACTGGCTGGCCCCGCCTGCTGCATCTCCAAAGCCATTGGCACGATTTCGAGGAGGGACCCAACGGGTCTGTTGAGAAGGTTGTTGTGGAGGGGGTGGGCCTTGAAGTTGGGGTGGAGCCATACCTGGCTGCCCATTAGGAGCATGGGGATGCTGACCCAATGGAACAGTAGGGGGTGCAAGCTGTCCGTTGGTGAGGGGAAGCTGCGGCACCCCTCCGGGAAGTGCAGCTGGCTGAGGAGAGGCCTGATTGGGTGGTTGTCCATTGGTGGGCAGTGCTGGCTGTTGGGGTGTTGCTGCTTTCGGCACCGCCCCTTTGTTATCCCATGTGCCAATATCCATGTTGTGTTTGATTGGTGGAGGGGGAAGGTTTGTGCCTCCCAAGGTTCCTTTAGTCTTGATCTTAGGCTGGGGTTTGGCAGGTTTGCTGGCGATGTCTGCCCAGGACGCCACTTTGGCAGGTGCAATGGAAGGTGCAGGCATACTGGGAGCTGCTGATACCTGATTCAAAGGTCCTCCAGGCAGTCCAGAACCAACAACTTTAGGTGTCATGTCTCCTGCTCCAATCTTAAGCCCTGCCATACCCTGGTCCAAACTGTTCATCCCTACAGCCTTATTAAGAGGCTCATTGGCGGTGAATGGAGACTGTCCATCAATCACAGCACCCCCGAGTGAGCTGGGTGCGTAGGCGTAACTCTGTGTGGACTGTCCCTGAGAGCTGCTGCTCCCCCAGGCAGAGAAGTCGATCCCGCTGGGGAAAAAGTTGAAACCATGCTGACCCACGAAAGGGTTGCTCCCAAGTGCCCCTGACTGGCCAAACATTGCGTCCGGGAGGAAGTGGTGCTCCCCATTGCTAAGCTGTCCATAAGAGGCCAGGTAGGGCATGGGAGGATCACCACCTGTGGACCACGCCGCTTCATTAAGCGAGTAGGTGAATCCTATGGAGGGGCTATAGTAGCTAGGCATATAGGAGTCGGACATGGCCGTATATGCATTGCTCTGCAAGGATGGAGAAACAATCCATTAATAAGCAAATATTAATAAAAGCACAATAAGTTTAAAGACTTACTATAAAGTGGTAGATATAATTGAATTCTCTCACCTAGTGGGTCACGCATATTTCATTGTTATTCAGCTAATTAACATACACCTTTTTGAGTAAACAAAATGGGGAAACACTAATATGTGCAGGATATAAAAGATCTAGGGTTAAGCTTGCAAAAAGCAAAAAACCTCACATGACTCACTAATATCCTTGAAGGAATCCTTTAGACTGCACCCCCAGGCAGAGGAGAGTCCAAGTTCATTTTCATGACTAGAAATTATGCAGCCCGACCCCAGATTTTATTAAATCTCAATGTGCTCAATCACACATTTCAACTGACTCTGGTTTCTGGTGTTCATTTACCGCATGCCATGTATGTTATACATCTACAAGAATTCGATGCTGATGCCATATCTATCTCATCCAAAACGGGTGTCCGTCCAAGTGTCGCACACAACATGTATCTCAGGGTACAAATAAATGTAGGAGTAAGCAGATTTAGTATTTGAGACTGAAGATTAATAAATACGTTCAGCCAACTATTATGTAATGCAGGAGAAGAGTTCAGAGCAGCGATTCTCAAGTTTTGAGTTAAAGAGCCAAAGCTTTTCTTCTTTGTGCATTCTCTG
Source organism: Cranoglanis bouderius (assembly GCA_023630585.1). Lineage (NCBI taxonomy): Eukaryota > Metazoa > Chordata > Actinopteri > Siluriformes > Cranoglanididae > Cranoglanis > Cranoglanis bouderius. The sequence goes on from CM042543.1 coordinate 7,386,575, forward strand.
AACATACCTTAACACGCATGTTTAATCAAGTTTAGTCAGATTTGGGAGAACACATGGCAAACAGAACGGGTGAATCCATTTATGGCTCTGTGTACATGTTTACAAAATAAGGAAGAAACAGAGGCAGAAATTGACTACAGGGAAACCCAAAGATCCTTCTGTTTCTAATCTTTTGTTTCTAAACAGATGGTAATATTCTGTAAATTACTATACCAAAAAAAAAAAAAAAAAAAAAAAAAAAAAAAAAAAAAAAAAAAAACACGGGTGTACATTTGTGCTGTACCACTAAACAGACAAGGATGTCGCACATGACTACTGTACTTCTGCCTCTGGTCTCTTTTTACACAGTTTCCCCCAATTTGCAAAGAGTGAGCTACCAAACGGTAGATTTCACCAAAAATCTGAAATCACACAAAGACCAAGTGTAAACATTCCTGCATCCTTCATGTTGGGAAAAAAAGCGTGCATACTCTGAATTGTTAATTTCCAATGAAACAGTGAACAATGCAGTTACAGCATATTCTATTCAGGAAACAAAGGCCTGTGACCAGGATGCAATTAAGGGGGATAATAGGCACCGAACAAGGAGCTACAATAGTTGAGTCACCATTTATTTCTCCAGGCTCCCTCTATTGTGTGGATGTGTAACGGGACCTACCTGTCTGGGCTGAGCGTTCAGATAAGGCTCGAACTCATCATCATTTAAAGTCTCCTTTTGGGCAACAGCTCCGTTTTGCACTGAAAGAGGGAAAAAAAAAAAATAAATAAATAAAAAAATAAAAGAAGAAGAGGTTAGTGAGCAGTTTTAACCAGCTCAAACCCCAGCTTTAGCCACACACAAATTCCACTTTTACCTCAACCACAATTTCACCAGTGACGTGTGTGAGAAGGGAAATCAATATCAAAATATATGACCCAAATTAACAACAACTTTATCCATGCATTACATGGTTGAAACGTATCTTGTGCTCGGTTTTCAACCCTTCTATTTGTGGCTGATGAAAATCATCACCTGCTACAGGTTAAAACACCAATTTTCTTTCTGTTTTGGAAAGTAAAATGTGGAGACGAATATCACGCCAGACAAATCCGTGTTGCGGAAAACTCACGAGAAGAGACCACGGTAATGTTCTGGACAAGAATCAAAAACAAAAACCTCCGAGTTGAAGTGCTTGTCAACTCGATATACGCTTTAATTATTAGCAATTTCAATATATTATGGAAACACTTATATTCATGCCTACAATCCTGAGTGCTCAGATTGCTGACTGGAGAAAAAAAAAAAAAAAAAAAGACTCCTAGATGCGTTTCCCCCTTAGATTGGCATCCGAGACAGAGCCATAGATCTTAAAGATCCAGCACCAGTGGTCAGCGTAGTTTAACAAAAGATGCATGATTTATTTTTAATTTCATTTAGTGATGCAAAAGTGGTACCATCACCATCAGCACTGTCATTTGTCGTTCTAGTTATTACGAACATAATTAAGCAGCCATTTACACTGAATTGTTTTAACTTGTGCAAAGTTCTGGTGAAAATACTTAACTATACTAAAAATAATTTGAACTTTATTAGGCTGGCTCATTTTCTCCACTGAAAATGAAAACCTCATGTTTCTGCATCTGCTACACCATCCATGTTTTATATCTGATCACACACACTACTACATGAAGGAGCATCCTCAGGCTTGAGAGGTGGCTGTGTGTCTCTTTACTGTTCCCATAAAACAGATGCATTTAATACGGGTCATTTCAAATATTATTTTGACAATGCCTCAAACGTTACATTCATTTCTAAGAAGTGAACATAACACAAGGAGCGTCGTGACGAACAGAACTAGGAAAAAAAAGTGCAAAAGGTTTCAAATCATACATTAAAAAACGTTTAACTTGTTTCAATTCTTGGGAGTTAAAACTTCACGAACAAAAATCTTTAAGAAAGTAAATAGATGAGACATTATATATTATATGAGCGTACATTCTCTGACTAATGTGAATATTTGAATAGTTAAATTTATTCAAAAAAAAAATCAGTGTTCTGTCTAATGAGACGGTCTATGTGGTGATTTATATACTGTAAGGTACCCGAGTGCAAAAAAGTTTAATAACCCGTGATACAGTGACCTAGATAGGGGGTATAAATCCATCATTTTACACCCTGTGAAGTGAACTTAAATAAAGACGAGAAAGGCATTTGTGATGACATGAAGTCAGCCAGGTAACGAAAGCTAGCATGCTATTTTGGCTAGCTATCGATTACTAACGACTGTTTCTAACCGTTCTAAATCCGTGAAAAAGTTGGCTAACTTAATATTTTTAGAGTTTTAATGATCTTGTGGAAGTTAAAAAAAACCTTATAATTTTCAGTAAGCTAGAGAATTATAGTTAGCTGAGCCACTACACGCATCACTAAGTGCACTTCCTCAGTATACTAAACCTGGCCTGAACGCTAGCCAGCTAGCTAACTAGCTAATTGGCTACCTAACGTGGGCTCATAACGCACTGTTTTGACACCCGGGACTAACAGCAAACACGTTGACTTAATATTTCAAAAATAATGCATTTAATACATCGAAATACAAAGTGTGAAAAGTGTGCGAGTGTTTAAGCGACTTGGAGAAAATGGAGTAAGCTACAAGGCCTACGCGCTAGTCGCGTAGTTAGCATTGGTGTTAGCATTAGCGCAGCGCGCGGATCCTCATCCCCACACGCCAACAAACCACAGTGCAACTTCACGCCTTCTCACTCCGTGTGTGCTTACCTTTGTTTCCTTGGCCTTTCGGTCTCTGGATTGGGTCCAGGTGATTCATGAAGGTTTCAGTTGTGAGGATGAAAAGAGGGGAAAATAAAAGAGATTTATATTGACCAGTGAGTCGGACAGCAGGTGGTCAGGCCTACCGCTGCACTGCACTACAGAGAGAGAGAGAGTCACTGCTAGCTACGGCGCTCGTGAAAGGTTCATAAAGTGCCTCTCTTTACCTGTCCCAGAAGGCTGCTGGCTGACATTTCTTTCTCCCTGGAGCCTGCGTATTTAATTTCGTTTTTTAAGTCAATGCGGCAGGATGTCGGAAATGTCTTAGAGAGTTAGCCAAGTGTCCCTGTCTCTCTATAGAGCTTAAGTGTCTACACAATGGCGGGCTACAGTCCCTCCGCCGAAAGAACGTTTTTTCCTACCCGGATTTGGTCAAATCCCGCCTCCTAAAAGATGATTGGCTACTGATTGATACTCATAGTTAACCCAACCAATAGGCCGTCGGAATCGTGAGCCTCAAGCCAATCGTAATTCGGAGGTGTTTTTTTTAGGAACACAGGTGGGAAAAATAATATGGTGCGTAAGAGGCTTGACTTCAACATGGCTGAGCGGGTTCGGTCCGCGGAGGATGCTCGGAAGATGCGCTTATTTACTACAAGAGACGCGCGCCATCTAGCGGCAAGGAGGCATTTTATAGACTCGAGTCCAGTGATGTGGTGCTGGGGAGGGCGATATGATAAATAAAATATCGCATCACGATACTTTTCTACGATACACGATATATAGATTTGCAAGAATAAAATCTAAAAATATATTTGAAAATAACATTATTTCTAAAATTAATTAAATAATATTTAACATTCTGTAAAGAGAAACAATTAAAAATGTGTAAAACAAATTGTGAAGTTTTTTAAAAAAAAGAAAAAAAAAGAAAAAAGATTTCACATCAGTGATATCTGAGAAAAGTGCATTGTGACATAAATTACCATTACATTGTTATTATATCATCATATCGCCCGGCCATAGTGCCTACTGATCATGAAGAATACTGCACATATTATATGTATGTAATTCTCAACTTTGGATTATGTAAGAAATAAATAAATGAATGTTATTTAGCATAGGTAGACCTTGGCAAGCAGAAGCACACAGTATATACAGCAAGAAGAGACATGTAATAAGTGGGCAGTATGATGGCTCAGTGGGTAGCGACACTGCCTCACAGCTCAGGGTTTCTGGGTTCCTGTCTGCGTGGAGTTTCGCATGTTCTCTCATGTCCATGTGGGTTTTACTCTGGGTTCTCCGGTTTCCTCCCACTGTCCAAAAACATGCAGGTAGACGGACTGGCCATGCGAATGCTGTGATTGAGGTGAGGTAGTAATGAATTGAAGCAAGTCTTCCTTTGCTAAAAAGTGAAATTAATGACAAGCACAGAAATAAAGAGAAAAGGCAGGAGAGAACATAAGGTGTTAAACAACTTTGTCCTAACAGATTTGAAAGTCATTTTGTAATTTTATTTTTTACCTGAAATATCTTAGCACTTTATGTAGAATGTGTAGCTCTTAAGTTCTTTGTTGTCTCATGTGGTTTAGTGTGTTGTTTTATGTAGCACCATGGTCCTGGAGGAACGTTGTTTCGTTTCACTGTGTACTGTACCAGCTGTATATGGTTGAAATGACAATAAAACCACTTGAACTTGAACTTGAACTTGAACCTGAATAACAAACAAACTATGTTGACTTTTTGATCACAGAAATATACTGTTACTTCGCTACATTCGGTGGCGTTCCTCCGTTACTGTTAAATGTCAATGAATATATGTAGTTTTAATCATTTGTTTATATCACGCGATATATCACAGTCTCGCGATACGCCACAGTGGTCTGAATGAGGACGCAACAACCGTTCACTTTTTTAGTGGCTCAGTCCTGGAAGTTAATAACCGAAAACGGGGAAGAAGCGAGTGTCAGAGGCAGGACACACACACATACACACACACACACACACACACACACACACACACACACACACACACACACACACACACACACATACATACTAACACACACAAATGCTCACTCTCTCTACACACACTTTCTCTTCTGTTCTGTTCCATAGTCTGTTCTTTTGTTCTCTGTTGTCTTGTTTAAATGCAGATGCTGACAAGTTTGTGTTGTTAGAATGTTGCGAAAATAAAGACAGTCACCTGTTTTGTTTTTGGGGTGTGTGAGAGATTTCGTGTTGAAAATGACAGGGTGTGTGTTATTGTACCCATCACAGGACTGGGATATGCTGCTTCATCTTGAACCCAGGTTTTATATCATATAAACAGAACAGACAGACTTTCAAGTTTCAACATACAGTTCTCCATGTAGTCTGAGATTCAGGATTTTCTCTTCATTTTAATCAGATTTGAAATAACTGGCAACTTGGTACTTGAGTAGTCTTCTCATTGGATACTTTATCGGTCTTACTCAAGTAATTATTATCATTATTACTTTTACTGTTACTAGAGTAATTGTATTTTTATACAATTACAAGTAGTTTTTTATACAGTACAAGTAGTTTTACTTGTACTTGAGAAAAATATTTGGCTACTCTACCCACCTCTGCTCTAAAGTTGATGAAGATCATTTACTTCAATCAGTATCAGGAAAAGTGTTGTTCATGCATGTACAGGGTGACCATTTTTCTTCAGTGTCATGCATATGCTATGTTCAGGAGAGGACATTTTTGTTAAGCATGTTATATTTCACATTAATGCTAGTCTATAAATATATGGATAACAACTGTGGTGTCTATTGTCAGTATGCTATAAATGCTCTAAGAAAATACGTTTACCACTTTGTAACAACATCATCACTCTCTTGTAGAGTAACAAATGTAATTTGTACATTCTTGTGTATTGCCCAGAACCAGGACTAATGAAGCTCAGAAAAGGCTGTGTAAAGAAGCTCTCAGGGTTTAAAACCCAAAGAACATCACTGTCTATGTTATCCAATCACCATCTTATCATCTCAGTAAATATGAAAAAGAAGAAAAAAAAGAAGCTCTAATGAAATTTACCCATTAATAGTCTATCAGTGTCCAAAAAAGATCACACAAATGGCGCAGGGATAGGTGACATCCAGGGATAGGTATTACACAATAAAACACATGTTCCATGATGTACACCCCCCAAAAAAAATCTGATTTGCTAATGCCTACTGTTGATTCAGCATTTTAGGATTTTAAAAATAAATGCTATATTTATTTGAGCAAAAATATGTAAAATCTGTATTTTCACTATCAGGTGTTTTTGTGCATTTTTAAAAGATATCACAATCTTGATTAATAACAATACAATCATATAGGAAATGCATTATATTAGGTTTTACATGCATTTAATGTCAACATTTCCGGTAAAAGTGTTCTATAATCAACAGTTTATCAGTACACCAACAAAGTAGAACAGTGAAAGGAGTACCTGAGAAAAATAACATATTATTTTAATCCTATCATTAAGGCCCTTAACTATAAAGCGCATAATTGTCAGGATAGCTGTTGTCATTTTGTTTATTGTCCACTAGATGTCGCCCTAGTAAAGCTATAATGCCCAATACAGTTACAATATACGTACAGTGGTAACAGATTTCCGTGAACCATTTCCGTGGTTGGGGGACAGAACAGCTCTGGCAACAGTATGTGAATAAGGAAGTTTTATTTTTGAAATGAACTAAGAAGTGGCACCACCTGATTATGTATGCAACAAGTATGCATTTGTAGAATATCTGATCTGTTCCTGATCTGATCTGCAACACTAAAATGCAAATGCAACACTACAGTGATAATTTAAATGAACATGAACTAGATATAATTCTTAAGTCTTCATGAATTGCTTGGTTTATTTGGCAACCTGTCCTCCCATGTCGTCTCTCTCGCACGAAACTCTCATTAAGGACAAAATGAAAAAAGGTAGCTAGACATTTATGGTCTCGTTTTATCATTCCAACCAGTCATGCAGTGACTATGTTTACATGCACATCAAATTCCGTTTAAAGTCTAAATTCAGATTGCAGCCATATTCTGAATATGATGTTTATATTCGTACGGGCATCGGAATATTCCTGTATACATGGCTGTTGTAAGTTCGGCATGATCTTCACATACACTTTCCCGCTGTTATTTCCCAGGAGGTTCAAGATGCTGCAGTTGCTACCCACAATTCCTTGCAGACTGAGCATGTGCATATATCTCCTTTCAGTGGATTTTCTGAGTAAGGTGTTTACATGCGACAAATGTCCGATTAAAACAGACATATTCAATAAGAACATTGTCTTAATCTGAACCAGGCAATCGGATTGCGGCATTTACATGATTCAATACTAATTAGAATATTGCCAAATTCTGATTAATATCGGAATATTGATGTGCATGTAAACATAGTCATTGTGTCCATGCAGCTCATTACAGAACCTCAATTCTGCCTTTCAGCCAATTCTACACTGACGACATGCAGTTCTGTGCTCTTAATGCACTAAAGAATAGACGTAAAGGGTGGACTCTTCCTCTTTTATCTGCTCTGCCTCCACACTGCACTTATTTATACAGCTAACTAAGGGTTGCCTGTGATTTTTTTTAGTTTTGAAACTAAGAACAGCAACATCTTCAATAAACACTGAGGTCTTGAATAAAAAGTTGAAATGCGAAGAGTAGCTAATCTTATAAATCATAAAATTACTCACATACTCAATTGTAAACAAACAAACAAAACACATAGTTCTACACTTTTTTACTGGTTTGCTATTCTTTATGCATAATAAAGGGAACTCACAATGTAAAACAAACACTGTCCACATTTCCATGGACAACAAGATTACCTAATCGGTGACCAATCAGAGAGGAGGAAAGTGACATCATATGTCCCCTAACAAGCAATATAGTTACCCTCCAGACCACAGAGACTGGAAGTGTCCAGGCAGAGAGTGTGGCTTGTGCTGTCTGGCAGAGAACCAGAAACACTGCCTTTTCCCCCTCTTCTCTGCCCCATGCAGGGAGTGATGGGTCATGGGGTTGTTCTGACAGGTGGCTCTTATATTTATAACGACGCACGAGGAGTGATCTCAGTGGAGTCCCATGGTGAAATGGCTCGGGGGTGACGTTACCCTCCTCTCCCTGAAGACAAGAGCTAGAAAAAGATCTCAGCCTGTATATATAGATCTGGAGAACAAGTGCTGATCTAAGATCAGTTTTCTTCATTTACAGTTTATTTCCCTGAGTTGTGGATAGAAAACGGGCACTGGTCCTACATCAGGAGTGTGGGTCTTGGAGGGCCATACATTAAATCACTTTCCTCAAGCAATTATAATGTCTAAAGTCACAGATGACGGCGCAAATTTTACATTGATTTTTAGAAGTTCCATTCAGAGGTTTAAATATGCATGGAATAAACACTTGGAGGCATGCTATTATATGAAAATAATCAACGACAGGGTGGTGTGATCTAGCCTGACATGAATGAAGTTAATATTACCACCCTGAAGGTGATTATTTTCCAATAACATCATGTCCCATAGTGATTTATTTCTTTGAAACCACAGCAATTAGTCAATGCTTACAATTTTGTATTCATAATGATACATTTGACTTTTAACCATTTAGTTTATTATAATAGTTTATTGAATGTAAAATTGAATGTTATGAAACTCTGGGGTTGAGAGTTCGAATCCCGCCTCTGCCCTGTGTGTGCAGCGCATGCATGTTCTCCTCCTGCTTCAGGGTTTTCCTCTGGGTACTCTGGTTTCCTTCCCCAGTCCAAAGACACGCACTGTAGGCTGATTGGCACGTCCAAATTGTCCGTAGTGTGTGAATGGATGTTCATGACTGTGCCCTGCAATGGGCTGGCTCCCCGTCCAGGGTGTCCCGAGTTCCCTGGGTTAGGCTCCAGGCTCCCTGCAACCCTGTGTAGGATAAGTGGTACAGAAAATGGATTGATGGAACATCCATGACAAGATTTAATTCCTGTTACAATGACGAGCAGCTATGAACAGTTGTTTCCGCGCCAGACTCTCTTTTTCCTTTCTCTTGAAGTTAATAAGACAAAAAACAAACAAACAAACAAACAAACAAGCAAAACCCCAAATCTTGACAGGTTACTGAAAAACAGAAAAGCATTAGTATAAACCTGTGACTGATCTAGCAGATGGCACTGCTGTCAGAGCTGCTGTTATAGAAAATGAATCATCACCTTTTGATCAATCAGATTCAAGATTTGAACCGTACAGTGGTGTAATTATTGATATGCATCAGGCATAGAGTGTGTATAAGGTTTGATGTGTCTAAAACCACAGTTAATAACAAATAGTAGATACTATACCACTTATGAATAAAATTCAGGAGTGTGCACACACTTAATAATAATATATCTTATAAATCTCATCATTTGAGCTGTGTCAAATGCTGAGGTGATGTAATGTAACCTCCCAGCTGATATAAGTGGTCCTGGCGGTCTGGTGTGTGTTATAAATAAATATGTGAGACTGCTATTTGCTGCTCTGAAATAATTTTGATTATTCACAGTCTCTTCATTCAAAAATGAAGAGACTGTAGTGGCAATGCCACTCAGTAAAGGATGATTTTAGGGAGAAGTCACCACCTCAATAAGAACGTCAACTTACTCTAACATTTGGATATGAAATTAGTATAATGTTGATGCATCAGCTAACAAACTTGAACAGTACCCCTTTTTGCTATAGCACACAAATTGGGGCATCCTGCCCAAGTTCTTTACAGAACGTCTACATATTTCTAGATTTATAATTTGTGCTGTATATCTCATTTAATATATATCATTTCTAAATGCATTGCATTTTTCTGAAAAAAAAGAGGAAAAGACAGTAGGCTGTAAACAGAGACAACAATAACATAAAATAATTTAATTATGTTTTTAGTTAATTTAGACTGATTAGTTAATTTAACTGATTCTGTACTATTAGTTTACAAATTTTCACAAAAAATTTGATAAAATGTATTTGATGAGAAATTATTTGTTTAAAAAACAATCAAACATTGTTTTCCTATCTGATTTTAAAGCATTTAATGTATATTTGTATTATTGTATTATTTGTATTATTTATTAGATTATTTATGTATTATTTAATGTATATTCATGCCAACTAATCACAAATAACCCTTCTCACCATGTAGTAAGAATTTATTATTATTATTATTATTGTTATTATTATTATTATTATTATTATTAGTAGTAGTAGTAGTAGTATCATTACATTTTTTTTTTTATTGAAATCAGACCAGGTTTGTGATTGTAACATTTCTTATAATTTTGTTGAACTTCAGTGTAATCACCATCTCTCTTTAGAATTTTTCATGAGATTAGGTTAGAATGATTTGCTTAATGGTTTACAGGATGATATGATAATATGCAGAAACCACATTAAAAAAACCAACATATTAACTTGGTGTAGATGAATAAATCTTACAATTGTTTTAAGATTTAAAATGTTTCTAAATTAGTTAGCCATTCAGTGAAAGTGTTGAGAATGCTACCATAATTTGGGCCACATTTGCCCCCCCCCCCCAGTCTATATTAAATATGGTGTTATATGTAGTTCTTGATTATGGAACCATGCTGATATTATTTTCATCTGTTTTCTTGTCTCGAATTGATTGGCCTGTTGCTGTAGGTGAGCAGATCTGCCAGTTTACTGGCCAATAAAAATAGCTGTGGTCTCCATGATGTCTTTGCTGTGTAAATCATTGGCTGTGCATAGGGAGAGATGGGCTGCATCCAAGGAGGTCACGAGTGGGTGAATTTTAGCAACATGGACTATGCGGATCTTGTGATACACAGTGTTTCTGTGAAAAAATGATTCGAAGATCTGTGAATTTGCATAAGCATGCATGAAGTCAGTACTACCTGGATATAGCTGTATTTATATCAGCTATGTGCTGCAAAATTGTTGTTCATTTCTGTATTCGCAAAGTTTGGAAGATCTACAGGGATACAGCTTCTGTTCGAATGTATTCAGAAGTTGTGTAACGTCTCACACATACAGTAGTTCTAATGTATAACTGATCACCTGTGAAATCAAAATGAAGGCTTCTGAATGTAAATAAAAATTTACAGTGATGTTGAAGTGTTCAGTGGATGTTCCCTTTAAAGCCTGGTGTCAGTTTGATGTAGTGAGAGAGCTGATTTTCATAGCTGACATTCTGAAGCACTCTCACTATCTCACTCATGTGAAATCGGATAATCCTTCGTCTTACAGTCTCTCCTTCTCCCACTGTCACTCTTTCTCTCTCACTATAGTATAACCTGTAAATCATTGCTGTTTGACCATGTGAGATGACAACTCTCTTACTTCACCCCCCCATCTTCTTCAAACTTCATTCACATGACATTCAACTAAATTTCCTTCGCATAAAACCAGTTTTAGACTGAATAATTACAGCAGTATTTTAAGATTATTACTCATCACACCGAAGGAGATGATTGCAATAAAATCTTGCCAGAAGTCTATAACAGACTATAAGATAACCTGTTCTCCCTGTCAGATTAAATGATAAAGATCTTGTAATGATAGACCTGTGATTAAAGAAAATTACTATGTTTTCTCTTGCTTATGTCATTAATTAGTCCAGAAACAGAAACATTGTTCAAAGTGAGCTTAGGGTATATTAATATCCATCTATCCATCCATTTTCCATACCGCTTATCCTACACAGGGTCTTGGGGGCGCCTGGAGCCTATCCGAGGGAACTTGGGGCATGAGGTGGGAGACACCCTAGATGCGGTGCCAACCCATCGCAGGGCACAATTGCACACCCATTCACACAATACGAACAATTTGGGAATGCCAATCGGTCTACAAGTATATTTTTTCTGTCCATTCCGTCCTCTTATTGGTGGCTTTTAGACAAGCATTATGACACTCATCTAAAGGTTACACTCGGAGAAAAATATAAAATCAATTCCAGACACTGCCAGAACTTTGTCTTTGGTTGCAATGGCACTAAATCAGCCACTGGTGAGCACATCATTTTATGTTCCAAGACCACTGATCTTAACTCATACCCAAACAATTCCTTTTTGATGTGCTTTATTTTTTTGCACCCAAAAAGCATATAGCGTAAACCTGGTGTCACAACAGGTAAGCGGGCACGGATGCAAATGCAGAGAGTGAGTTTATGAAAGATACACAGGCAAACACGTCCAAATCGATAGGAAAGGTCATAATCCAAAAACAGGCAAAGTTCATGCGATGTGCAAACCAAGAATTCAGGGCAAAACCAAAACACAAAAACCAGGGAGAGAGCAAAGATCATAAACAGAAACCCAATAAACAACCAACAGCTTGGTAAGCCAGATATGAACACACTGAGTAGTATTCGCAATGATAATGTGAACCAGAGTCCTTTAAACACTATGAGGTGTGATTGTTCTCAGGTGTGGGTGATTGTGTGTGAACGTGATCCATTGTTGAATGAGTCCATTGTTGGGAACTGTAGTCCTTGGCAGCCATATTTGCAGGCTGTGGTGTGTTCTGGGAAACAGTTCTCTGTAGCTGTAAGTTTTTTCCTGACATCTGACATGTATACCCCATTTCTGTTTTTGATTATGTAACAACCTTCCACGACGGACCCTCGTCCAGGAGGCAGGAACCGGCTGAACATTAATGTAAAGGTTAATAATTAACAGAACTCAAACATAACATAAAACACAAACATAGGTCAAACATAAAGCACAGTAGAATATAATTAATGTACGTAATGTGTTTCCAGGCGTTCCTTTATCACTCTCCCACTGATTAGGCGTTCTCACAGCCTGGCCTCTCCCTCCTCCTCATAACAGATTAATTTAGCATTAACTGTACTTCTTGCACCTTAGCATAGCTATAGATGTATATGATACATAATATATACAGTAGGTTCACTATTTATACCTACACTATGCATACATTTGTATATTTTTACTTTTAAATACATTATAAATTGATTTTATTTTCCAATATCTATTTTGCTTTATCTTATTTTGTCTTTATTTTATTCTTAGTTTATTTCTTATGCGTATTTGTGCCTTGTCTTATATGTATGCTGCTGGAACACTCAAATTTTTACATGGAGCCCAAGGAGTTGGATGCAAGTGCAGAACTTTTTTTTTTTAAATGAACAAAAACACTAACACAAACAAACTGTGCTACCATACCATACACAAGCACAATGCTCCACCATTAAGGAGGAAAAGCACAGAACTTAAATAGGAAACTAATTGGGGAAACACAAAAGCAGGTGAGCACAATCAAGGAAGGAAATGGTGCAGACAACAAAAGAAGAAATTCAAAAAAATGAGTGAGGGTGCCCTATGGTGCTCTGGGGAGGAATTGTCCATGGTGGACATTTCCTCTTGGGATCAATAAAGTCATGTCTTGTCTTGGGTCTATTAAATTCATGTGGTTTAATATTTTATTTTAACGTTTTACGGTTTTAAATTAGCACATTTAGCCAGCCACTAATTTTTTTGGGGATTGGGATGTCACCTCCATTTGGGCCAAAGAAGCATTAATTATATTCTACTGTTAAATTTAAAAGTACTTCTAGGTTTTGGATGCAAGCACAGATTAGTTATTAGTTTCAACTGGCTTTGATTGGTCTGCCATCTCACTGAAAAGGAGTTCTCTCTCTCTTTATCCTACTTTCTCTCTTCCTCTCTCACTACAGTATAACCTATAAATCATCTCTGTTTGACCACGTGACATGACCGATCTGTTACTCCATCCCCTCTGGTCTTTCATTCTCTCCCTCTATCTCTCTCTCTCAATCAGCAGTGCCCTCCTGTACTTGTACAACAGGAATGTTCAACAGTGGGGTGACAATCTTTGTGGGGTGGGGTGTCCATCATTTACAAACACACACACACACACACACACACACACACACACACACACACACACACACACACACACATACACACACACAAATGACATCAGTGGCTAGTCTGCATTGCTAGGATATTCCAGCCTGCCAAAGGCCAAAAGGGGAATGTAGCACCCATAGGCCACTTCTGTCATGTTGTCTCTTTGCATGCTGTCAATTTGAGAGGGTTAGCTTTTAATAAATAGGTAACAGAAGAAGGTAGATATGTTTGCCCCGATCTGAAGCCTAGTGAACAGGGATGTGTCAGAGCATAGGTCCTATAAAAGCTATGCTAGGCTTTATTACAGTCTGAGCTGTTAAACAAGGACATTATAGATGCTGCAGTTTGTTAGACTTTAGTTAGTGCCTCAAGTGACTAATTAGTCATAGGTGTTTAGATTAAATTTGATCTAGATTGTTCTAATAACAATGCCATTTTTAAAACATTTTTCAATTCATTACACAGTTGATAAAATAAAAAAATTCTTGATTCACCTATTCCTTCGTTAGATATTTACAGTGTTTGAAATTAGATTCGAACTCAGAGACTCAACTATAGAACAAGAATCAGATAGAGTTGTGCATTGTTTTGCCCCTTTCCAGTTACAGTTTAGTAAGTAAGTGACTTTTATACTTTTATTACGCATTACACACAGCAGTTCACTAAATAAATTACTCAAATGAACACAACTTTGTGTTTTAATTAAAAAACAATTGATACCGCATTATGAAAAATACAACAGATTGTGCATTCAGTAATAAAAATGATTCTTTTCCATGAGCAAAAATGTATCTGGGTGGCACATTGGCACAGCATTGCAGTCTCACTGCTCTAGGGTTCCACATTTGATCTCAAGCTCAGGTTACTGTCTGTGCAATGTGCTGCAAGTTCCCCTAGTGTTTGCTTGGGTTTCCTTTGGGTGCTCTGGTCTCCTCCAATTGTCCAAAAACATGCCAGTAGGTGGCTTTGCCCTGTCCTGGGATAGGCTCTGGAGTCACCTCCACCCTGACCATGATAAACTGGTTACTGAAGATGAATGAATGAATAAATGAATGAATGAATAGAAAAAATGAGACCCAGTGCTTCAACTGAATAGAAAAAACACTGATATGTTTTACCTTCATCAGAGCATTAACACCAAACAGGAACCAAATACAACTTAAATACATGTACATAGTAACAGAAACGCTGAGTAGTTTCAAAGGGCTGAGAAGTAACATACACAGTTTCTTAATATAACTAAAGCCTAATTTAGGCCTGTATCTATCTGCTTCATAGAAGGGGCCAGGAAACGCATTGGTAAAAGTTACTGTCTTTGTCGACAGACACACAGGATCAGAGTCAGTCAATGTGTACTGTAAAGCTGCTCTACTGTCCTGCTACATATACTCACACACTGCATCCAGCTGTCATTGACAATTCACAACCTCAACCTTAGTGCTCCATGGCCAAAATGAGTCAAATGGGTCACATAAGGTCACACACTCTTAAAATCTTTTCAACTTATTATAGAGGTAGGAAGTAAATATTTCAGCCACCTGCATCAGGTGATTTGTATTGTCTGGTTTAAAACAGTCTTGATCTTGGATCATACCTGTCAACTGATAATTAGGGTTAAAAACTCTACCTTTAACTTTACTAAGCATCACAATATTAGCCTTTACGCATGGGTCACAGTGACTGTGTGACTCAGACATTGTGACATGGGTCATGATGGCTGTGTGAGTCCCTAATCAGTCCTTAACATTGCAAAGATGTTGTGAATGATTTGTCAGATGTGGTCAAATCCACTCCCCTTCCCTCCATCCAGACACTGCTTTCAAATAATGGCTACACCAACCCGAGGACCAATCCCAGGGGCAAAGGACATGAATTCACAGTTAAGGCATAGGCTCTTGGTGTTAGAAGTAGAAAACCTCAGGTACTGAGTATGGTCAAAATATCCAAAGACTGTGGGCAACATATTCCAGGAGAATATCTGATAGTTTCAACCTGTGACCAGGACTCATTAAGAAGGGATACTTTATCAGATACAGAAACTGCAAAAAAAGGAAGAGGTTATGAGTACCCAATGACTCTAGCGGGACTTTATGGGTCATGGTCCGAGTATCCTAATGTAGCAGTGGTTCATCTGTTTCCTTTGGCAGCAGATGCCTATCTGGATACTAGCAGCCTCCTAGACACATTAAGAACTTTGGTCTAGCTTATGTTCCCCGGAAACAAGACAATCTTATATCCCAGAATGCTGAGTGGCCCAGTGAGTGCTGGGCATTTTCTCTTATTAATTTGTCTTAATTACTTGCACAAAGGAGTAATTCTCGCAAGAATAACAATGCACCAGTCCCTGGAGCAATGAAATTTGAGGGCAGCACTAAGTGTCTTGAGCTGTTTGATACTAATGAGGGTGGATGCACAGGCTAATTTGATAATTTCTCTGGCACTCTGGACCAGGAGATAATTTCTAGAGAACAAGCATGGGACAGATGGATGACTGGGAAAGGAATGCTTTGTGTAACCATGCCTGCCTTCACTAGTTGATCTAGGGTAAGAATGGAAACTGTTGATTGGAGTGGCTGGATGTGTTTTTGAAGGGAACTTGAAGCTGTTTTCCAATTTCCCTGCAGTGCTGGAAGCAAGCAGTGCAACAAGACAGGAAAAGGTTCATTACAGTGGTTTGTACCAAGAAAAGTCTCAAAAGTGGAGGGAAAAAAATCTGTCATAAGGTGAATATGGAGGACTCCCAGGGTTCTGGCATGACTTGCAGCAGGGAAAGGTCTAACCAGATGCATTCTACCATTACATTACATTTATGGCATTTGGCAGACACCCGTATCCAAAGTGACTTACATTTATCTCATTTATGCAACTGAGCCGTTGAGGGTTAAGGGCCTTGCTCAAGTGGCAGGGTGGCAGTGTTGAGATTTGAACACATGATCTTCTGATCAGGAGTCCAACATCTTAACCACTGAGCTACCACTGCCCCATGGTAGGGTGTGCCAGGACTTGAGGGACTGATTGAGCAGACATGTCATGGCATTGTGAAGTTTACTGCTTTTCCCTTCCAGGAATCTGTTGCCTCTGCATTTCGCAAAGTCTTCTGTAACTATAGAGTCCAAAAGGCAGGATAAAGTTTCACTGTAAGCAAGTGCAAAAATGTCAAAATAGTCCAAGATTAAACAACAACAGCCAGGATAGTACAGAACAGGCAATGCTCACAGTCACTACGAAAAAATAGTAGTCAGTATACTAGAAAACCAGAGAATACGGACCTATAACATAGCTCAGAAACTCAGCCGAGAATCAAGATGCTTGACAAACTATTGTGACAGACTATTTGGAATGTGTGGGTGACAAGGATGAGGATATGATAGGGAGAAGATAGTGGTCTGTAGGTTAGCAAAGCTGGTTGATAGACCAACATAGAGAAGAAGGCATATGAAATAAATACAACCAGTTTGTGTTATTTAGATTTTAAGGGTGTAATACTAAATGCTCCAATTTTACTCTCCGAAAATGGTTTACTCTAGGAAAAAAACAGCAGTGTCTATTTAAGCAATATCGCATGAGCAAGAGTGTTGATATTCAGTATGGCTGCATGATTGTGAGTGCAATATTAATTTTTCCCCAGCTTAGATAACATGAACAGGAGATCATTACATGTCATGCTGCATTTAGGTATTCTAGCGCAATGCAAAAGCAAGTGGGTTATAGTCATTAGTGTCATTAGTAATAGAAGTGGTGTGCTCATAGCTCTGCATGTTCCACCAGAAGCAGGTGTTTGTCACGCTGAATCTGTGGTGTTGCATCACCCCACCATATCCAAAAAAAGCTAGAGAGGGAGGCCAACTCACTCTACACCAACCCATCATAAGGCTGCCTACTCAGGAAACTCACATCCCACTGGGATATATTGACAGTTCAAATAGACCTAATAAAAAACTGTCTCAAGATGCTACAAGCTACACTCATGGAGCATAATATCATTGTTCTAAATTCAATGTGGTTTTTACATTGTTTTTTTAAGGTTATAATTTGACTTTGATGGATCAAATGTAGATGCAAAATATTTTTCCATAATAGACTTTCTATAGACATTATGGAATATATTTGCAAGGAAATTTCACTTAGCAATCATTCTAAATTTACTGAACTTACATTACACTACCAGTCAAAACTTGGACACACTCAACCCAAACAAATAGAATTCACATAGACTTTAAGGGAAGCAGTAAGGAGCTCGGACTATTTGTGATCTTCTGGTGAAGCTCCACATGAAGCTGGCTGAGAAGATGCAGAGTGTGTGTAAAGCTTCATCAGGAATACTGTTAAGAATTTAAAATATAAAATAGTTTTGATTTGTTGAACACTTTTCTTGGTCACTGCAAAATTTGCTATGTATTATTCCATAGTGTTAATGTCTTCATGATAGTTATTCTAAAATAATATTCTAAAATCATATTAAATTGTAAAAAAATGTTTAAAAAATAAAAAAGTTTTATGACTAGGTGTTTTCAAACATTTGACTGTTAGACTACAAACTGCTCACCTGTCTGTAACCTTTATAATGGCGATACATAACTTTTCAGCTAGACCCTAATTATGTTCATTATGTTCAGGACCACAAAGTTTCGAAACTAAACCTTTATCATAAAGATAACTTGCCACACAGCACATCTTTAAGTGAAGAAAATGTACATTTGAAATAAGGACTAGTTATCAAAATACAAAAATCAACAACAATGAAAACATGTGCCTTCATCTTCATGTTTCAAAACTAGCCCCATTTGCCGTAAAAAGCATGAACCTGGCAACCCTTAAGTTCTTCATACTTGTATAACATATGTAACCACAAAAAATAAGTCTATCGAGTCGATTCCACTTATTATTATTTACAGAACCCCAGGGCCATATTCTGAATTCCTTGGTGAATTTGCAGATTTTATCTCGAACCTGGTTGTTTCTCTAGATAAAGCATTAATTGTTAGTGACTTTAATATTCATTTTGATAACCCGGAAGATCCTCTGAGAACAGCGGTTGTGTCTATTTTAGATTCAGTAGGTAATAGGACCCACTCATAATGGTGGTCACACTCTTGACATTATACTAACATACGGATTAAATATAGAAAATATAGTCACATTTCCACAGTCTGAAGCTATCTCAGATCATTATCTCATCTCATGTAAATTGCGCATTGATCATAATATATGCACCTTGCCACGCTACTGTGTCAAACGTACATTCACGTCAGCTACTGCACAGAGTTTTATCAATAACCTCCCAGAGATATCAACTATGATTCAATCACCGTCTGATCCCATAGAACTTGATCAGGCGACTGAATGCTTAGAGTCAGTGTTCCGCTACACATTAGATAAGGTAGCTCCACTTAAAAGAAAAATAATTAGAGAGAAAAAGCTAGCACCCTGGTATAATGATCACACACGTACCTTAAAACAGATCACTCAACAATTAGAACGTAAATGGCGTCAAACCAAATTGGTAGTATTTCAAACAGCATGGAAGGAGCGCCTCCTAAACTATAGGAAATCTCTTAGTGCTGCTAGATCAGTTTATCTCTCTACCTTACTTGAAGATAACAAAAATCATCCTAGATTCTTATTTAATACTATAGCAAAATTAACTAGGAATAAAACCGCCACAGAAACAGACACACAATCATTATATAGCAGCGATGATTTCATGAGGTTTTTTATTGGCAAAATTGAATATAGTAGACAAAAAAATTCAGACTGTTAATTTAAAACCAGACAGTCCAACTAACCCTGTAGATAATAATATAGCAATATCAGATCAACGATTTGAGTGCTTTAGTCCCCTTAGAGAGACCGAACTTATTTCATTAATTTCTTCATAAAAATCATCAACTTGTATACTAGATCCCTTACCTACATGTTTCTTCAAACAGATTATTCCAGAAATAATCAAACCCCTTCTAAAAATAATCAACTCTTCCCTTAGCACTGGCTGTGTACCCAAATCATTTAAACTAGCAGTTATCAAACCCCTGATTAAAAAACCTGACCTCGACCCCTGTCAATTGTACAGCTATAGGCCAATGTCAAATCTTCCCTTTATCTTCAAGATCTTAGAAAAGGTTGTAGCACAGCAGCTATGCTCATACCTAAATAGGAATAACATTCATGAAATATATCAGTCAGGATTTAGGCCTCATCATAGCACAGAGACAGCACTGGTTAAAGTGGTAAATGACCTACTGCTGGCCTCTGATCAGGGTTGTGTCTCCATGCTTGTGTTGCTTGACCTTAGTGTAGCTTCTGATACAATTGATCATACTATTCTCCTTGATAGACTAGAAAACGTTGTTGGCATTAAGGGAACGGCCCTCTCCTGGCTCAGGTCTTATTTGACTGATCGCTATCAGTTTGTAGATGTAAATGGTGACTTCTCTATACATACTGAGGTAAAGTTTGGCATTCCGCAAGGTTCTGTTTTAGGCCCACTGTTTTTTTCTTTATATATGCTACCTCTGGGTCAAATTATTCGTAAACATGGAATTAGCTTCCACTGTTACGCTGATGACACACAGCTGTATGTTTCAGCAAAGCCAGATAACAGACACCAGTTTAATAAAGTCGAGGAATGTGTAAAGGACATTAGACAGTGGATGCTTATTAACTTCCTCTTACTAAATTCTGACAAGACAGAAGTACTTATACTAGGACCACATGCAGCTAGAAGTGAGTTTTCTGATTACATAGTAACTCTGGATGGCCTTTCTGTTTCATCATGTGTAGCAGTAAAAGACCTTGGTGTGATTATTGACTCCAATCTTTTCTTTGACGCCCACATAGATAATATTACTAGGATAGCCTTCTTTCACCTCAGAAATATTGCTAAGATAAGAAATATATTGTCACTACATGATGCAGAAAAATTAGTCCATGCTTTTGTCACCTCTAGGTTGGATTATTGTAATGCCTTACTGTCTGGATGTTCCAGTAGAAGCATAAACACACTCCAGTTAGTCCAGAATGCAGCTGCAAGAGTCCTTACTAGAACCAGAAGATATGACCACATCACCCCTATCTTATCCACACTGCATTGGCTCCCAGTGAAATTTCGCATTGATTATAAAATACTACTATTGACTTGTAAAGCGCGAAATGGCTTCGTGCCACAGTACCTAAGCGAACTTTTGGTCTTTTATGATCTGCCACGCCTACTTCGATCAAAAGGTGCAGGCGATTTGTTGGTACCTTGAATAGTGAATGCTACAGCAGGGGGAAGAGCTTTCTCTTACAAAGCCCCACAGTTATGGAACAGCCTTCCAATTAGTGTTCGGGACTCAGACACAGTCTCAGTGTTTAAGTCCAGGCTGAATTTGTTTAGTCAAGCCTTTCGTGAATAGTTTTTTCCTTAGGTAAAGGAGCAGATCTAGAGGTCTCACAGGCATAGTGTGTTGTGGTGAACTGGGATGTTTGGATGCTGTCGCCCCCCCACTTTCACACGTTCACCCAGGTTGTTGATGGTGGGGTGGCTGGCTGCCTTATGTCCCAGGGAGCCCTCATGTCTGTGTTGCCTTCTGGCTCTCCCTTTTAGTTATGCTGTCATAGCTAGTCTTGCTGGAGTACCTGCTCTCACTCATGCAAAGTACACTGTCCTTAACCATTATGGGACAATAAGCATACCTAATTCTCTCTCTCTCCCTCTCCCTCTCTCTCTCCCTCTCCCCTTCTGTCGAGCTACACATGATACTCCTGAGATGCTAGTGATCCCGACCCCTTCTGCTGTCTGGACCTGCCTGATCCATCCTGATGCCCTACTTCTGGTTGGAGATCTCATCAATTGGAAGTCACATGCTGCTGCTGAGGATGGTCCCACATGGTGCAGCCTAAAGATCAGTGAGATTACTGAGGATGGTACCACTTAAAAACCAAAAAGATGGCTTTGGACCTCAATTCATACGAACAGTTATGCTATGATGGCTAGGACTGCAATTGCCACAAACAGTTTGGTACTCAAGTCTCCATCAGTGAACAGTGGTGAAGTTCAACAAAACAGACTTCATATAAAAACTGTAATGAATTTTCATGGCTTCACAACTGCTATTTGACCATGTAGTACTGGTACATTTATAGAAGGGATTTATTTATTTATAATTGCACTATACGGTGTTACCCAGATGAGGGAGTTTTTCCTTGCCACCGTCGCCTCTGGCTTGCTCATTGGGGATAAATTCATAAATTTAAAATCTATGTCCTGAATTTATATATTTCTCTAAAGCTGCTTTGGGACAATGTCCATTGTTAAAAGTGCTATACAGATAAACTGAACTTGAACCCTGCAGATGTGACTCTCAAGGGAAGTATGTCTTCATGTTTTTTGTCTATGTGATGTTGGCTAGATGCAATGCTAACATATTAGCTCATGAAAAACAGTGTTTAGGAGAAGAGTGTTTTTTAACCCCCCATTGTTACGGAACCGGAAGGAGGGAAGCAGGATGCACTTGCAGGGGAAACAGGCAGTTTATTAGGAACAGTCCAAAATAATAGATCATTCAAAAGAAATGGGACAGTCTAACAAAATTCCACAAATAAACAAGACAATATTCCAAAAAACGATAGGGCAGTAATTCCAAAAATGCTAGTCAATAATCCAAACACTCACAAGGCAAAAATCCAGGAAGTCACGAGACAATAATCCGAAATCTAGGGAACGCGAGGAAAACAATGACATGGAGGAATCTTCCAAGAAGTCACAAGGCAATAATCCAAGAACCAGGAAACGCCTGGTAAACAAAAACATAGATAAATCTACGATTCTTTTGCTTCGTCGCTACTTTTCATTATCATCATTAACATCATTACTTTCAGTTACATTTAGTTAATACTCCGCGACAAAGCGGACACAATCAGGGGCTTAAGTAACACGGGTAATAAAGCGCAAACAAGATAAAACAAACAACACCTGGAAACAATAATCAGACAATAAAAGGAGAACCAATGACAGAACATGGGAGGAAACATGACGTGAAACAAAACCAACGGACCAATAGGGAAGGAAGCGGGGGCAGAGACATGACGTAAAACAAAAACAAAAGAGCACATGGCAAAGTAAACAAAACCAAAGTTCCTGAATGAGTCCGGAGGGTTTTTATGAATTGCGCTCGTGCCACTCCTCTTCGTAGCACGAAGCGTGGAATGCGGAAGTGTACTACTCCGCTAGCCTCTGCTAGAGGCGCAGCGAGAGGGAGACCCTAACACCCATAGTGTACGTACTTAGAGGAAGAAGTGTGGGCTTGATTAAGTTTAAATGTTTATTACACTTCATATAATATAAGTGGTATTTTATGATAAATAGCATACTTTAGTATGCATTCTGTTGAATTGTTAGATACCTGGTTTATCAAATCAAGCGCCTCATATCGTTACACACCTAATTTTTACATTTTAAATGTTAGAGGGAATATAATCACTGAACTTGGGAAAACGACTTTGGCATAATTTGAATAAAACTGAAATTTTCTAAAAAGCAAAGAAAAATTTTAACATTCATTAAAGGTGCAATAGTCGATTTAAAAAAAAAAAATTACTTACTTGTACAAACAACCTGAAAGATGTAGAACATGATAAAAAACAATGGCTTATGCCATAGCCTTAGCAAAAGTGTACTAAGTGGCTGAGAAACCCGTTTGGAAAACCGACTTCCGGTATGTTTGTGTTTGATGGGCCCAGTCATTTTATAGACACTCTACAGGCCACTATTGATCCTGGGGGTGGAGTTTCATGAACATAGGTGGGAATAGAGGAGTGGGCTCAAGGAGTAAAAAAAAGTAATTAAAAATGTCAAACCCACCTAACCATCTAATCTTGGGGGGGAAAAAGACTAAGCTTACCTAACGCTCCTTTAAATGACGATGATTCTATACACATACAACAACCGTGTTTACTAAAGAATCCTTGAAGAACCTTTTTTAAAGAATGAAAACTGATGTACATATCTAACAGTTCTACATTTTGACGAAAATCATTTTGCAGAATAGACAGCTTGGCTTAAGCAAACAGAACACTATTTAGCTAAATAAAAATGAAGACGATTGTATAGCTGAAAAAAAAGATGTTGCAAGGGTCACTTTGAGTTCAAATCACACTTCCTCATTTAACTCAAACATCCCCCCCCCAAAAGAAAAAAACAAAACAAAAAACAAACAAATTACACACACATCAGAGACATTCCACCTCACCTAACAACAAGGGCTGAAATTCTGCAAACATTCTGCACTGTTCTCTTAACGTTCTATAAAGCTTGTCAGACAACTTGTCACATAGAGCTGTACATCTCAACTAGAAGAACGTATTTAAAGCAATGGACATAGCCTTTAAAGGAAATTGACAGACTACCAGCATTTAGTATTTATTTTATTAGGATTTCTTTTCTTTAGGTATTTCTTTTGCTAGGATCAGCTCATTACCTCTTATTAATTTATTTTGCTTATATATTTTTTATATATTAATGTGAAATAAACCTGGTGCCGTACTATGAACTGCAGTCTTAATCTAAAAATCAGCACAAGTTTCGTCAAACTGATGTCTGTCTTCGTGCTTGTGAAACTGCAGGTCGTGAGTTTGAATACAGAGATTTATTTGCACTGCTCTTGGTATGTTCAGGGTTGGTGACATGCACTTCACACCCACGTGATTTTCTGAGAATAACGCAACTCAAGACCTGGAATTATAAGGTTCTAGCTTTTTTTTCTTTTCCAAAAAATGAGCTAATGCTATAAATATGTTATTTACAATATATCACTGAATATACAAAATATAAAATTATATATAACTATAAAGAAAAAATATTAACTTACTGAGGTTCAAAATGTTAATATTATCAAATTATCAGGTAGAACATTATAATTGCAAGCTCTCAAACTATCTTCCAGGTTTTAAAAAACTGTGACACATTCTGCTTTCCTTGCCAGTGTACTGCAAAAGTACTAATATATACACACACACACACACACACACACACACACACACACACACACACACACACACATATATATATATATATATATATATATATATATATATATATATATATATATATATATATATATATATATATATATATATATATATATATATATATATATATATATATATATATATATATAGACACACACACACATGCATATGTAGTACAGTACTGTGCAAAAGTTTTAGGCACCCTATTTTTTTTTTTAGTACAAACTTTGTTATAGATTTTTTTTATTTTATGACTTCTACATTATCAAGTCAGTACAAAAAATATTTTAGATTCCTAAACATTAGTTTTCTAGCACAAAATTAAATGTTACAGAAAAATGTTTGTATGTCATTAAAGAAAGCAGCATATTACGTAAGAGACCACTTTTCAGACAAAAAACACAATGAAGGCTGCTGGGTTTTGCTGCAAAAATAAGACGCGAGTGCGAAAGTCAAAGTCTCCAGAAGAACTGTGGCTGGTTCTGCAAGATGCTCACCTATCAAGGGGTGGGATATATTAGGCAGCAAGTGAACAGTCAGTTCTTGAAGTTGATGTGTTGGAAGCAGGAAAGAATGGGCAAGCGTAAGGATCTGAGCGACTTTGACAAGGGCCAAACTGTGATGTCTAGAAGACTGGGTCAGAGCATCTCCAAAACAGTAGGTCTTGTGGGGTGTTCCTGGTATGTAGTGGTTACTACCTACCAAAAGTTGGTAAAAGGAAGGACAACCAGTGAACCCGCGGCAGGGTCATAGGTGCCCAAAGCTCAGTGATGCGTGTGGGGAGCGAATGCTAGCCCGTCTGGTCCAATCCCACAGAAGAGCTACTGTAGCACAAATTGCTGAAAAATAATGAATAATGATGGCTATGATAGAAAGGTGTCAGAACACACAGTGCATTGCAGCTTGCTGCGTAAGGGGCTGAGTAGATGCAGACCAGTCAGAGTACCCATGCTGACCCCTGTCCACCACCAAAAGCACCTACAATGGGCATGTGAGCATCAGAATTGGACCATAAAGCAATGGAAGAAGTTGACCTGGTCTGATAAATCATGATTTCATGTGGATGGCTGGGTGCGTGTGTGTTGCTTACCTGGGGAAGAGATGGCACCAGGATGCAGTAAGGGAAGAAGGCAAGCCGGTGGAGGCAGTATAATGCTCTGGGCAATGTTCTGCTGGGAAACCTTGGGTCCTGGCATTCATGTTGATGTTACTTTGACACGCACCAACTACCTAAACATTGTTGCAGACCAAGTACACCCCTTCATGGCAATAGTATTCCCTAATGGTAGTGGCCTCATTCAGCAGGATAATGCTCCCTGCCACACTGCAAAAATCGTTCAGGAATGGTTTGAGGAACATGATAAAGAGTTCAAGGTGTTGACCTGGCCTCCAAATTCCCCAGATCTCACTCTGATCAAGCATCTGTGGGAAGTGCTGGACAGTCCGATCCATGGATCCGAGCCCCACCTCGCAACTTACAGGACTTAAATGTCTTGGTGACAGATACCACAGCACACCTTCAGAGGTCCTGTGGAGTCCATGTCTCGATGGGTCAGAGCTGTTTTGGTGGCACAAGGGGGACCTACAAAATCTTATAATGTTATGGCTGATCGGTGTATGTAGTATACTAATTTCTTATCACTAGTATTGCTTTATTGTTTTGTACATTTGATTTGTTATAATATAATGTAATATAATGTAATATAATATGATATGGTATAATATAATATAATATAATATAATATAATGCAAAATTATATAACAGTGTCACAATTTATGAGTTAACAGCTAATCCAAAACCAAATAATTTATCATTCATTCATTGTTCATAAACTACAAAATGTTCCCCACTGTGGTCTTAAAGCATCTTTAAAGTATTTTCTTTTGGGATTTCTCTACTTTAAAATACCTAATACCTGGCAGTTTATTAACTGATGAGTGTAGATATGTTAGAGCATGGAAATAACCAAAATACCCACTAGTTATGGCAAGTGTATTAGTTCTTGGATATAAATATGCATCCTGTAAAGTATGAACATGAACTGTGATCTGTTTACATTTTAAAGACATTTACTTGTGTCATTGGTCTTCAGTGATTGACTAAGAGAAATCTTTATCTAAGTGATTGACTTTTGGATATCAGAGTTATCAGAGTTCTCTGATCTGTTGTTGCTGTGCATTTTAGATTAATTAATTCACCAAAATCCAGTCTCTACACTATAGTTCTACCTTGAGTTCTGAAATATAGTTTGGTTGTATATGTGTTTGGTTATTGAAAAAAAAAAAAAAACCCTCTAATATTCACTCACCACTCACAAGGGAAGTTGAGGCTTAGTGTTTAGAATGCGGTGCTTGGTGTGTGTGTGTGTGTGTGTGTGTGTGTGTGTGTGTGTGTGTGTGTGTGTGTGTGTGTGTGTGTGTGTGTGCCATACTTAAGTCTAGACCCAAAACCTCAATCAGTTGAGGTTATGGGACGAGTGTCATGTGACTTTTGTTTGCAACTGGCTTAACTGAGACTAATAACTGAATAATTACTATCAGAGTTATTCATATATTATTTAAATATAATGCAAATAATTAACTAACATAAAATTGGGTAACTGAGAGGAGTTAATGCTGTTTATGCATGCTTTCTTATGTAAATTCATAATCCAGTAAAGGTTCAACTTGAAGGGGAGAGGTAAGGCATATAAATGAAAAATAAGGGTGAATGTTTGAAATGATTACAAATATTTTTTTTAGTTTGCTTTAACATACAGTTTGTTAGGATGTTGAATTTATTTATTTATTAACCTTGGACAGTTTTGGTCTGGGATTAGGGGGGTGTCCTGACCTCCAGCTTTATGTTTGGAGCTGGGCAACGACCGAGTGACCCTTCAACACTGCAGCTACCACAGTCCACGTCTGGACAGTTTACTTTAGAATTAAAGGATGGTATCTGGATGGTAGCAATGGCCCCCGATGCGTGTTTGTCCGCAGGATGCCCCACCTTTCACGTCCACCAGCAGCCTACATAATCATTCAAATAATTTGTGTGCCAGAAGCGCATGAACCTCCGTTTGAATCCCCACCTCTTTTTCTAGCACACCCCTATATGGCTGTGATTGGCCAGAAGCAAATGACCGACGTCCCTCAAGAAGGAAGACTGGCTCCAAATCTGTGTCTCCAAGCCGAACTGTATCACCTGGAAGTCGGGGCAAAAAAAACAAAACAAGAAAAGCGCGGCACAAAGAGACCTAAAACGAGGTCTGTACCGATCTACAACTGCGGGAAGGCTGTACCGATCTACCCGGCTTCCTCTGTTGGTTCTGCTTTTTCTTTAACCGGAGGACAGGAAAGCAGCGCGCGCTTTCGCTTCGGACGCGGGAGCGGCGCGCGGCGGCGTTTATCATGAGTTGCCCGGACGTGATGCGCCCGCTTTACGCCCATTACGCACCTCACGCGCCTGGAGCCGCCGCGATCGTCGGCAATTTTCCGGTGAGTTTTTCCCACTTTATTCACTCGAAACTAATCAGAAATTATTCACGTATAGTCCAGTTTTTTATGTCGTTAACCGTGTTTGCTTGGCTAAGTGCGCACAACAGAAACCTCCAAAAGTCGCATGTTTTGCACCTGTACGCATTTACGGATTTTTTTCTGGTTTGGTATATGGATCATATATATTCTTCTTTGTGTAAAGTTCTATATGTTAAGAACACTTAAGAACACTGCTTGGTTGTCAGTCATGCACACATGCACATTGATGGGTTTGGCTATTACGACATTGTTTGGCAAAAGCTCTCTCCCATTCAACCCTCTCCCAGACTCACACTCGTGTCAGCAGTCCATCGTCTCGGCACAGGAACCTAATGGACGCCTCTGGATCAGAGGAGGTCCCAGTTTTAGGAGGGAACCCAGTGCCAGGGAGCCTGTCCTCATCTGTGTATTCCTCAGGCGGACACAAGGAGAAGCCGGTCAGGGAAGCTGAGTACCTGAGCTCTCGATGTGTTCTTTTTACCTACTACCAAGGGGATATCAGCACTGTGGTGGACGAGCACTTCTCCAGAGCTCTCAGCTCCTGCACAGGAATGGAAGGCAAGAGGAGAGCCAGCCAGGCCAGCACAGGTCAGCCCTGAGAAGACACAAATACTGTATAGTGCACTCCCTTAGGGAAGTCTCGCATGTATATCTCTCAAATGCATTTCCGTTAAACTTAGAATTGTGTGTTTTAGGCGCTAAAAGCATAAAATTGACCCTGAATACTGTAATTCTAGTATTAGGCATTTGATTGAGTCAATATGCATATAAACACCTGTAGCAGGTTAAAAAGTAGCTTGGTTTTTAAGACACCTAGATGCCTTGCTAAATGCAAGTGAGTTCAAATACGCACATTTGATTTGTGTTGTAAAATGTTTTAAAAAAATTATAAATTATGGAGGATTTCCCCGTGCTACAGTTTATATTCAATCTATCATTTGAGTTTAATTGTCATTTCAGTAACTGTAACTGCAAGCTGTCCTGGCAAAGGAGAGGATCTCTAAAATATCCAAACATCCTTAACCATTTGCATGCTCATAGGTGGAGGACAATCACTGTTCGTTTTGACCCCTAAGAGCCTGCGCATTGGCCTTAGTGACAATACCACTGCCCTCGTCCCCACTCTGATTATGTTGCTCTCTTTGCCATCTACATTCTACTCTTTCAATGTGGCTTCCTGCCTCCCAACAGATACTATGTTTAAATATGGTGGTAAGCTCCGAGGCTCGAGGCTGTATCGGCTTCAAACAGCTCAGGCGGCCTAGCTATCCCCACACCAAGATTTATGGCTGACGCCACCTCCCCTGATTCAGACTACATCACTGGTGTCTTTTTTCGGAAGAATTCTAAATATAAATGTAATGGCTAAAAACATAAAATGCCCCTTGACATTCTACAAGGGCTGACAGGAGGCTAGTGAAAACAACTGGTGGGGTGAGAAGGCGGTAGACACGAATAAGGGAGGGTAGCAGAAGAAGAGGAGAGGTGCTATGTGGTAATAGGGGGGTAGGAGGGGTTTGTTGGGTTATACTCTCTCTCAACTTAAGAGTGAGAGATGTCATCACAGGAGGTGATATAAAGTGGCAAAGTCCTTGTGCTGTGTTGCAAGAAGCATGAAACTGCTACCTTATATAGAGAAGGGACAAGCCCATCTCTGTCCTTTACTCTGTGTACTACCTTCTGTCCTCTTCTATCTCTTTTCTGTTTCTTATTTATCAAGTCATTCATGTTCTGCCTGTTGGGGTCATGTCCCCTCTCTCACTGCCATCTCTCTCTGTTATGATGCACTGTTTATTTGTGTGATCTATTATAAGAACATTTGAGGTACATGCAACACCATATGATTCAACCTGAAAGAAATGAGGTGCAATCATGTGACATGCATGACTTCACTGTGAAGCAGGGGGCCTAATGTGGACACACTTTGCTACTGACAATCAGCTGCCTTCTGACCTGTTGTTTCCCTAATGAAATCCTATATTAGCATGCCATACCATGCTGACACAGTGATTTATTTAGTTGCTAGTTGAGTGAAGTGCATTGTTTATATAGAAGTCTGTACATTCTCAAACCAAGGCTGTAAGAAATGAGAAAGGACATTTTAGACTGATTAAAGTCAGGGAAAAGGTGACAATGTTACAACTATTTAAAATGTTATATCTCCTGTTGCCATATGCCACCCAAAGCAGTGCAGGCACATCTATTTATTTATTTACTTATTTGTAACCACAAAAATAGAAATTGAGAGGAACTAGAAAATTAGTTTTATGCCCAAGCAATATATCAGTATGCTGGCATTATGTGAGGGTGAATCAAATGAAAACCTGCGACATAAATTAGAACTGAATTTAATTTCTAAAGGAATTTGGACACTTGTACAATGTTGAAACGCTTACATTGAACAAACTGAGATTATGTAGGGATGAAAATATATACATACATATATATATATATATATATATATATATATATATATATATATATATATATATATATATATATATATATATATATATATTTTTACACCTATTTGCAACAAACAAAGCAAATTACACTTGCACCAGCATGAAAAGAGTCTAACTAGATAAAATTAGATAAAATCCAATGTCTTTGGTCATATCAAAGACAATGACTTATATCAAAGTCCAAAATTTCTTTCTCCCTCTTTCTCCCTCTCTCTAGAACCAACATCTCCAAACAGTCGGAGAAATTTCCCTCCATCGTTCTGGGACAGTAATTACCCGTCACCTCCCAGTCGATCTCATTGTGACCCAACAAGTACCCCAGCCTACTCTGTGGATCCCTACACCCAAGCTCTACACGCAGGTTTACCTCATGCCCATCCTCATGCACACCCCTCTGACTCCTGGGGCTACACCCAAAGTCATGTGTATGGACCCCCACGGTCCCTCCATGAACTCTACTCTGCACCAGGGCTGGAGGCACACTATAGTCCCCTGCTCATGCCTGCTGTCAGGCCACCCCACCTGCCCCCCACCCTGCCAGGCCATTATGATGTAGCAAAACTGGAACCTACACCCACGTGGCCTGGACTGCTACCACCAGGAGACATGGCACTCGCCCTAAACATGGACCCAGGTAGGAGCAGTTCACTGTGAGCTTCTGAACTGCAGATCAGTAAAACTTAGGGAACACCGAGTGCACAAACACCAAGTTCTTGAATGTTTTCAAGATTAAGTCTTGGAATGGTCTGTGAATTCTGGCTTGAAAGTTCAGCTATAGCACTGGCCTCAACTAGAGATATGCCTGGGATTGCTTTTTTAAATCCTGATCAGGCAGCTATTATTTTACTTGCCTGCGAAGTTTTCCAATGAATTTATTTGGTTCCAAAATATACACAAATTAATAGCCTAATTTAAACCACTGCGACCCTGACCAGCCAGTTACTAAATGTGCTGTAAATGCACAGTGTGTCTTTCTTTGTAATGCGAGCTTAATATCTGACTACTTGTACAACTTTTCTGTTGCATCCTGTGAGGTCCAGTGTTGTCAGATCTCTAGTCTTTGTCAAATACCCTGTGAAATCTTTCGGGTGAAATAAAGAATAGTGCAGCTCCTATTCATATCTATATTTGTGTCTGTTTAGAACACATCTGTTCATTGTGAATAATGTTTTCATATTCAATTACATCCCTATTAGTGGCATTGGAAGCAAGACAAAACCTTTACTAAGAAAAGATTCTTATCACTGTTGGGTCGTACATAGGGAATTTTTTCATAACCACGGTAACCACAACCTCATTTGAATGTAGTATTAGTTCTAGAGTCATATCCAAAAAGAAATTTAGGAATGATCTAGTAATATTTTCAAATACAGATCTAACAGTGCATTAACATGGAGCTTATGAATTTGAGCTTTTGTCATGAGAACACAGTTACTAAGCAACTACGATGGGAAGAAATAACTTATGATTGAGACTAATGATTGTGCTAGATAGCACATAGCCTTTAAGCTTATTTATTTATTTATTTATTCATTTATTTATTTTTCAAGAAATAATGTGAAGGCAGAATGACAGTGTAAATGAGACCAAACTGTTGGGAATAATCAACATTTTCCTCAGACATGCTTGTGAATAACTAAGAAAAGGCTAAAATTACACTTAAATTACTCTTAGAATTTGCTTCAAACTGAACATTAATCGGCTCCACCATACTGATAGACAACAACATTGAATTACAACTCATAAAAAAATAAGTTATAAGAATCTTTAACTACTGATTCTGTTTATTAATTTTCTCTAACAGCATGTTATAATACAATATCATTTCTGTAGTACTAATTTACAGGGACTGGTATGGAGGACTCTCCACATAATTTAAGCTTAATAATAAATGGATTACAAAAGTGTTGTTATTTAACAAAGAAAAATGTATAATTGTTCATATAGTAAAGTTAAGTACATAATTATTTAACATTTATAAAAATAAGTCTTGAGTGTCAGTACCTTGTAACATTATGTATTATTTTTTTTGTTGTATTTTCCGCCACAGTAATAGCTTCAGCATAGAGGACATTGTGTTTTCCGGTTCCTTTGTAACTTGACAAGTTGTGTGTTTTTGTCCTGTTAACCTCACTGACAAAAAGGCTGGTGAGAGAAATGACTGTTTATAATGTAAGTGATAGAACACTAACTAACTGGCTTCATGGACGATCCACAACATTAAGCTTCACTGATAAACAGACAAAAGTATGATGTCATTGATTAATAAATTAAAAATTGTTAGTCTTGGCAAATTGTCATGGTGTAAGGGGAATAAAACACTTCAAGACATGCTTTTACGGGAAATTATTCAGCTTTGTGGTGGTAACAGTAACTCTGTTTCACATTGTGCTGCACCACACCACCCCCTCATTGATAATTTTCCTATGACAGGATTCCCTCAAGGGTTTTATTTCTTACATGACTAATTCAGACATGAGTCTTATAACAAAAATAACTTCACCTGATGTTCGGTGTAAGAGTTATCAGTAACACATTACTGTTTGCTCCTACTGCCTTACTCAGTGTTTTGCTCTGCTGTAAAAATCGGACAGAGATGTCGTTCTATTTGCTCTTAACCACCATGACATTCAGAGAGTATATAACGGAGAACAGGTACAAACCAGTGTATCGTTTGAAAGCGAGTGTTTGTGCTCATTGTCGTCAAGCATCCATGGAGACCTGTGTCTTCCTGTATCCTTATTGTCTTGTCTTTTGTGCCCATGTCTGCTATGTGCTCCAGGGCTGCAGCCGCATAAGAAAGGAAAAGAGCTCTACTGGTTTTAACGACCATCTTGATCATCAACTCGTCCAATTAAAGCTCTGGAGAGCTGAAGGCCGACCCATTGTAACCGAGCGTCTCTCTATCAGACCCCTTCGGCCTTGCCAGGTTTATCTGTGCACCATGGAGATAAAAAGAGGATGGAGAGAAAACAGCAAAAAAATGAGAGGTGTCCAGCTCTGTGCATCTGTCTTTCCCTCTAATCCTTCCATTCTCTCTCTCTTTTTTTCTCCTGCTTTTTTTGTGTGGTGTAACAAAAAGCCCATCTTGCTGCCAGGACAGTCACTTGACTTGATTTGAGTGAACAATGGAGATCCAGGATGGAAAGAAAGAAATGACAAACATTGACAAAGAATTAACAAGCATGAAATAAATAAGGGTAATAGCAAGTTATTCATGATATGTACTACAGCTCTGTGATGGGATTTTCATATTTATCACACTTTGTATTATATGTCATATGTGAAAATATCAGTTGCCAAAAGGATGTTTATGGTTGTTTGTTTTTCTTATTAATTAAGTGTAATATTTTATTTTAAATATTAAAGTGTGTCGACTGAATCTGACTACATTTGAAGGCCAGTGATTTGTGGAAGTGTACTATTCAGAAACCTTTCACAATAAAGTAGTTTCAGTTCGGAAATTATGTATATAAAATGTATTCATGTATGTTTGTATGTGGCATTTTTCTTGTATAATTACTAGAAAAACCCTGTCCATGAATTCACATATTTTATTTAAATTGTTTTCCTGTGATAGCAAGTTATTATTTTTAATTTGCCATCAACACAATATTAATTTTTCTACAGCTTGAAATAAAGAAAATTTGTTTTTACAAGATAATATAATTAAGACAATGGAAAAAAGATCATACATAAAATCTCACTTAACATTCATAACACAAGCCTGTTTCTACATTTGTTTGTTTCTACATTTTCTACATGTCCCTTTATGTTAGTTTTATACTAAATTTATCTTGAATGCTACACAGTTGTTTCAAGCAACAACTTTCTTTAAGGCCTACATGCTTCTTATTGTTTTTCAAGCCATTAAATTAATTATAAGATTAGTTTAAGGGGGAAAAAAATGAAGGTTCATTATTCACTATTTCACTGTCCTGTGATCTCAGGACAAATGTTTTAATAAATTAACACAACAAGAAAACAAATAAAATGAACTTGTAATGAAAAACAAAAACAGAAAATGAAATATGTGAATCAATAAAAGTTTTTAGGGCTACTATGTTTGAACCTTGCTGAAGTTGAAAGATGAATATTTGTGTTGTATTTTGCTTCTGTTTATTTAAATTTACATAAATAAAGTCTTTTTCAGTCTGCTATAATAGAATAAATGATCATTTTCTCAGATAAACTCCAATTAACTTAACAAGTGCTTTGACATGCCGTAAATCAAACATGACTGAATACACTGAGTTGCCAAATTTTAGAGTGTGTGAATGCCGGTGAAGCATTGGCATGTAGTGAGAAGCTGCCACTGCTGTTGAGCAAGATGGTATGTATGTGTGTGTGTGTGTGTGTGTGTGTGTGTGTTTCATTGGCTTCACAGGGTCATGCCATGGGCTTGACCTGTATGATGTAGGTTCAGAAAGCTGTACATTTTATGCACTTATTTAATTTAGTCACATGTGGAGCATCCCAATCCGAATGAATATAGTGGTTTATTTATATTATTTACATATTTACTAATAGTATACATTTAGTATAAATATAGTATAAATTTAAATTTCGATTTTATATCCGGATTTCTGTAAAGCTGCTTTGGGACAATGTCAGTTGTTAAAAGTTCTATATAAATAAAATTGAATTGAATTGAATTAATGAACTTAGGGATAAGTTTATAAAGAGACAGCTCCTGGATCCTGAGCTAATGACTGAGGTTCATATTACTATATTATTATTGAAAAAGGTTGCCAGTTCTACCATTTTCATCAGGTGCTGTGAGTAAAAAAAAGAAATGAATAAATAAATAATACCACACGAATATACACACACACACACACGCACGCACGCACACACACACATACACACACACACTAAGCTAAGCTAAGCTAAGCTAAGCTGATAGAGCCATGCAAAGGGGAAATTCATATTAGAAGCTCCATAATTTTGTCTTGACATAATTAAGGAATAACAATTACATAGGAAATCTGCTGTTAAAGCCTTGTTGTGTTCATTTAAGCTGCACTGGAAAGAGTTTATGAGAGGGCACTGCTCTCTATTGGCAGAGCCGTTGAAAAAGAGAGTTGCGACAATCTAGCCATTAGTGCAAAATCTAGGAGTTCTTTTTGACCGTGATCTCAAGTTTGAGAAACAGATTTATTCTGTGGTTAAGACCTGTTTTTATTAGATTAATAGCGAAGATGAAACCATTTTTGTCCATGCGTGATCTCGAAAAAGTCATTCATGCTTTTGTATTTACAAGGTTAGATTACTGCAACTCACGATATGTCGGCATAAATAAATCATTGCTTAACTGTTTACAATTGGTCCAAAATGCTGCTGCGAGGCTTTTGACAGGTACTCGTAAGAGAGATCATATTACTCCAGTTTTGAGTTTTTTTAAAATGGCTACTGATCGATTACAGAATAAAGTTTAAAATTTTGGTTTTTGGTTATAAATCATTGCATAGTATGGCTCCATTGTATCTGGTGGACTTGATTGAGAAATATGAACCAAAACGGTCTTTAAGGTTAGCTGACCAGCTGGTTTTGACGATCCCTAGAACTAAACGGAGAAGTGGAGATCGAGCTTTTGTAGCGATAGCTCCAAAACTTTGGAATGATTTACCATTTTCTCTCAGATCAGCACCCACACTAAGCGTTTTTAAACACAATCTTAAGGAATACCTCCTCGCATCAGCATTTAATGGGGTATAGAAATTGTTTGTGTATTAAAACTGAGGGGTTTAACTCACTGTTATTTTAATTGTGGCTTTAGTGTTGTGTTTTATGGTTGTAATTGTCTCTATGTGTTTTTGGATATTGTACAGCACTTTGGTCAATTGTCAGTTGTGTAAAAGCGCTTAATAAATAAAATAAACAAACAATCTTTGATCTCTCTGCAACGCAGTCACGTGGTTCATGTAGTTCAATCCGCACTGTCAACTTGTTTGAATGGGTTTAAGCGGGACAGACAGCAGCAGCGACTATATTTGCAACAATTTTCTGTATATATTAACGCATAATGTGTTTTGATTACTATGTTGACTACATTTATAGTAGCATTTTTTTCTGGGGAGTGATGGAGAGACAGCATTAATCAGTTTTTTTGTGTTCACTTTTGGAGGAAAAGGGGTTCCCCCTTAACGCAGAATATATTTACATACTGTAAATACATGTATGGATTCATATTTTTCTCTTGCTTCTATGGTCATAATTACTCCCATCCTAATGTTATCTTATGTTAAAACACTCACATAATCATGCACAACTAGTGAATATCAATGAATGCAAGCAACTGCTCAATTTAACAAAAGAATGAAGTTTGGTCAGTTGTGGGAAATAAAAGAGGCAAACAATTGCATTCAGCAAAACATTTTATTATATAACATATCCAGGGAGAGGGCAGATAAGTTTTTCCTTGAATGGGCAGTCTTTATAGAAACTCATTCCACCTCTTACAGGGAGAGAAAGATGGCAGAAAGCAGACCACTTTCATGCAATTCCTGGAAAGTGATTAAGCTGAAATTAATGAGTGAAATTCATAAACAAAATGACAGGGCCTTTAAAAAAATACTATACCTCTTATTAATATATGTCATATTATTTTTTAATATATATATGTTTTCCCTAAATGTTCAATGGTGGGGTGGGGTAGGGGAGTGTTTATAAATGTTTATAAAAGTTATTGTATGTATGACTACAGTGAGGGGGGGGGTTGATCCCCTGCTGATTTTGTATGTTTGCCCACTGACAAAGAAATGATCAGTCTATAATTTTAATGGTAGGTGTATTTTAACAGTGAGAGACAGAATAACAACAACAAAAAAAAAATCCAGAAAAACGCATTTCAAAAAAGTTATACATTGATTTGCATTTTAATGAGTGAAATAAGTATTTGACCCCTTCGACTTAGTACTTGGTGGCAAAACCCTTGTTGGCAATCACAGAGGTCAGACATTTCTTGTAGTTGGCCACCAGGTTTACACACATCTCAGGAGGAATTTTGTCCCACTCCTCTTTGCAGATCCTCTCCAAGTCATTAAGGTGTCAAGGCTGACATTTGGCAACTCGAACCTTCAGCTCCCTCCACAGATTTTCTATGGGATTAAGGTCTGGAGACTGGCTAGGCCACTCCAGGACCTTAATGTGCTTCTTCTTGAGCCACTCCTTTGTTGCTTTGGCTGTGTGTTTTGAGTCACTGTCATGCTGGAATACCCATCCACGACCCATTTTCAATGCCCTGGCTGAGGGAAAGAGGTTCTCACCCAAGATTTGATGGTACATGGCCCCGTCCATCGTCCCTTTGATGCAGTGCAGTTGTCCTGTCCCCTTAGCAGAAAAACACCCCCAAAGCATAATGTTGCCACCTCCATGTTTGATGGTGGGGATGGTGTTCTTGGGGTCATAGGCAGCATTCCTCCTCCTCCAAACACGGCGAGTTGAGTTGATGCCAAAGATATCTGACCACACCTGACCACAACACTTTCACCCAGTTCTCCTCTGAATCATTCAGGCAAACTTCAGACGGGCCTGTACATGTGCTTTCTTGAGCAGGGGGACCTTGCGGGCGCTGCAGGATTTCAGTCCTTCACGGCGTAGTGTTTTACCAATTGTTTTCTTGGTGACTATGGTCCCAGCTGCCTTGAGATCATTAACAAGATCCTCCCGTGTAGTTCTGAGAGTGCTCCTAATCTCAGCTCGTTACCTGTGTAAAAGACACCTGGGAGCCAGAAATCTTGCTGATTGATAGGGGATCAAATACTTATTTCACTCATTAAAATGCAAATCAATTTATAACTTTTTTGAAATGCGTTTTTCTTGATTTTTTTGCTTTTATTCTGTCTCTCACTGTTAAAATACACCTACCATTAAAATTATAGACTGATCATTTCTTTGTCAGACAAACATACAAAATCAGCAGGGGATCAAATACTTTTTTTTAAAAATACTTTTATATATATATAAAGAAAAAAATAAAACAGATGTGCAGCATTTGGATGCAAAAAAATAAAAAATAAATAAGAAAAAAGTAATGTATTAATGAGCCCCGGGAATTTTAACATCCTTCATAAACAGAAGAATACCTGCTTATAATAACAGACCAGTCTGATGTGTGTAGATGTGTGTGTGGTTATTTTGTATTATTTGCATGAATTAAAGAAATAATAAGAAAATTCCATCTATTCAACAGCTGGAACTTGAGATTTACTGTATCAGTGACTATAGGGAAATCTCTTGCTTTAGACGTCTTTATCACCTCCTAAAAGAGAGAGAAAAAGGAACCTTAAGATATTGTAAAATTAAATGTCATCCAAATGATGCTGGTCCAATAAGCACACTAATATTCACTTTAGGCTGCACTCAACAAAATCTTTATGTACATAAATGTTTCATCAGTCTAATCAAAGTTGGGCTGCAAATCCAACTTCCAGTTTATTAGGTACACCGAGCTAAAACTAATACAGTCTAAGCTTAACAATAAATCTAATAACCGAATATAAACTCTGTATTTTAACAAATGCCAATAACTGCAATTAATTTGAAGTAAATGTAGGCCAACTGACATCTGGTTATGGTAGCGAGTGAAGTGTTGCTCACGCTAACTAACTGCAATTAGAATTTAACTAGCTATTATCTAAGGATAAACATTAACTAAGCTGGCTACATAAAATACCACTACTGACTAGACTCCTGAGAGGTCAGCTAATGCATTAAAATGTCAAAAAATTCAATAATTTCGTCAACTTAGTTTAGTTTTATTTAAAGTTTGACATGACAGGATATTGCAGCACAAAACCCTGAAATGTGTCAAACATACAAATACTCCAAGACAATCATTACTTAGTGTAAAACGAATAAAAGATAGCTGATATACAGGCATTAAAAAAAGAAAAAAAGAAAATACTAATATATATATATATATATATATATATATATATATATATATATATATATATATATATATATATATATATATATATATATATATATATATATATATTTATGACTAACACTGATTCACAGAAAAGGCATTCTAATCAAAGACCTGTAAGTTATCCATACAACAGTTTTAAAGCACGGTGAATAAAGGAGAGTTCATGACGTTTAGTTTTGCTCCTGGGTACAACAAATGTCTTGTGCCGCCGAAGAGAATAAGTAGGTGTTGGAGCCATAGGCAGGAAACAATGCAACGGTGATGAATTGTCCTTGAGTATTTTAGTAAGAGTATGTATGGTGGCTTCCTCACGCCTCTCACTCAATTTTGGGAGAGATGAAGTCAGAATGCCTATTATCCAACAGCATTGCTTTTGAATCCTCTCTAACTCCTCAGAGAGACCTTTACGTAAACCACCCCATACTGGACTAGCATATTAGAGAACTGGCCATATAAAAGTCAAATATACTTGCACTAAAACATCACAAGGAAGACCCGCTTTTTTTGCAGTGCAAAGATAATATATTCTGGGGCGCACCTTCGAAATCATGTACTTAATGTGGGCATCCCATGACAAGTCAGAGAATATTTGAACTCCAAGCAGTTTAAAGATGGAAACTCTACTAATTGCATGTCCTGAGATAACAGGAGAGGGAGGGGAGGGAATGTTGTCTTCTCT
Source organism: Cranoglanis bouderius (assembly GCA_023630585.1). Taxonomy (NCBI): domain Eukaryota; kingdom Metazoa; phylum Chordata; class Actinopteri; order Siluriformes; family Cranoglanididae; genus Cranoglanis; species Cranoglanis bouderius. The sequence goes on from CM042543.1 coordinate 7,426,841, forward strand.
CCTGGCATAATTACCATGTCCACAGTCTTAGCTCCATTCATTGCCAATGTAAATTCCTGTCCCCATTCCACTACAGAGTCCAAGGCCTTCTGAGTGAGTCCAGGTAAAGATCCCATTAGAAACTCTGTGATTGTTAGATCATCAGCATATTTCACAGGTATTACTGAAGGAGGCAAATATGGATACCATCATTTAGCCAAGTCTCTGAAACGGCGACAACTGCTGAGTTATTATTCAGTGCTACACTGTGCAGCTCGTCACATTTGTGACGTAAAGAACGCACATTAGAAAGGAGAAAACCAGGCATAGATGGTATTGACTTGTTGACGTGATGGTTTTTCTTGATATGTATTAAGTTCTTAGATTGATAACAACAGTCAGATAGAAATATTCTTTGTCCAGTTGGCTGTCTTTTAATATCCACAGCAGTTCCACAAGAAGTAGGGCGATTTCCAACAGTTGTACATATTGAACGAATATAGTTTCTTCCAGCTTTCTTACCCCTTGGGCGAGATCTGAGTCGAAGAATCCCATTTAACTGCAGTATGTTCTTAACTTCAGAAGCCAAAGGAAATGCACATCTTCTCAGACTTCTTAAAAGATGAAAATCACTTAAATGTCCAGGTTGTGCCATTGTAAGCAGAAAAGGGAAACAATTACTTGAAGATGGTTTCCTCAATAGTTTCCTATCATCCACCCAGCTGTAGAAGAGTAGGCCGCATAGCAAAATCCATCCAAAATCTCCCAGAATTAAATTCATCCACATGTCCTAACTCCCAATATAGCAATATAATCATACAAATAAAAAATCTACCCGTGCATTTCCAAACTATATTAAGTTAAAATTGTTTAAAAAGCTAAAAAAGACCCAACTGCCAAACAGTTCAACTTTCATGCGGCTGCCCTTAAAAGCGGCACCTAGCTGCCTCCATCTCCAACTTACCAGCAACTGCGCTTGGGAAACATTGAAATGAATGGGGTTCAGTGCTGGAACTATTCAGTAACTATCAGTTGCCCCATGACACGCGTCAGTTCCGCATTCTCCGATTCCTATAGGAGTCTATGTGAGTGTCGCAGCTCTCTTTTTCAGTGGCTCTGTCTATTGGTAATAACATCTATTGCTTCCTCATTGCAGATTACCCAACTCCAACAGTGATGGAATTTCTTTACACTTTGTGGATTTGTACTTTTCTTCTCAGCTGTACAATGTTATTAGGAAATGTTATTAGGTGGTCCAGGCTAGTCACTATTGTTGAGGTGTGATTTTAACTATTTTTATAACCAGGTTTACAGCATTGGCCAAAACTAAATTTTTAATCTAGGCCTGTGTTAACACAGTGACCTGTTGGTGTCGCTCATGTTCTATAATCCAACAAGAAAAGACGAGAGCGAGAGAGAGAGAGAGAGAGAGAGAGAGAGAGAGAGAGAGAGAGAGAGAGAGAGAGAGAGAGAGAGAGAAAAAAGGAAAATGGTTGCACTTTGTCTTCAAAGACAAATCACTTCCCGTACACCATTAGTTAAAATTAGTAACACTTTTTCCCCCTTGGTTATACTTGGTTTCAGTTTTAGTTTTAGTAGCTGTAATATAGTATCCTGTCTTTTAGTCTTATCAAATGTTAGCATAACTATCAACATGTTTTAAAGGACCTTAAGATCTTTTGGTATAAGCTCAAAGAATAAACATAAACAAAGTCTGAAGAAAAAAAAAAAAAAAATTACTTTAAAGCCATAAGGGGTGGCATAATGGTGAAGTGGATAGCATTCCTGGTTGAAAAAACAAACAAACAAATGATAGAAACCCTCATAGAATGTATCATGGTTTTAATGACTATAATTGGAATTGTAGTGGTTTTAAACTGTAATGGTTCCTGTGGGTCTCTACTGGCAATTTGTTGCCTTCTACTGGTGGCATGTTATGTCTAGTGGATACCATTAAAGACCAATAATGAATGGTAATAGTGATGGTTTTAATGATTAGCTGATGGTTTTTAATGGTATATGTAGAGGCAACCATTAGAATTTCTGTGATGGTTTCTATTGTTTTTTTCAGCAGGGTTGTCACCTCATAGCTCCAGGTTACTGTCTGTATTGTGTCACATGTTATCCCAGTGTTAGCAGGGGTTTCCTCTGGGTTCTCTAGTTTCTTCCCTCTGTCCAAAAACACACAGGTAGGCAGATTGGCTATTCTAAATTGCCCCTTGAAACAGTGTGAATGAATGAGTGTGTGTGTGTGTGTGTGTCTGTGTGTGTGTGTGTGTGTGTGTGTGTGTGTGTGTGTGTGTGTGTGTGTGTGTGTGTGTGTGTGTGTGTGTGTGTGTGTGAACGGTGCTCTGAGATGGACTGGCATCCCACCCAGGGTGAATTATCAAACTTTGTGCCCAGGAAAGCCTCTGGACCAACTGTGACCCTGACCAGGATAAAGAGGTTACTGAAGACAAATGAATGCATGGATGAATGAATAAAAACCATAATATTCTACACTGACAATACCAAATTTACATTAGTATCGATAAGTAATAAGTAACTAACACAGGAAGTATTTATTGTTATTCACTACAGCAATTTAGTACTAAAGAAATGACAGTTTCTTGTATTTCTTAATACTATTTCACCTGCTTTCAGAAGTCCTTAAAATATAGTGAAACCTGTATTAAAAAAAAAAATCTTAAAGAAATTATATTTAGTTATTGTAAGAGTTTTGTAATAGATTTACTACAATAAACCTGATACACACATTGCAACACAAGCATAATACCTGAGATAACAGTCACATGTTTAAAACTAACCAAAGCCCATGGGTTAGATATAATCATAAAGACATTACAAAATATGTTGTAATCATGATTTACTGCTCACTATTTCCCCATAATTCAGCCTATTTTCCATAAAATACTCCTGTACACATGACTGCTGAGCCAGCATTTCCCACACATTACCACAACCATGTGCCAGGGTATACAAAAACAGCATGAGGACACATGCACATGCTCTCCATCACCTGATAGAACACCACAGACTGTAAAAAGTCCAAAAAGTCTTTTATTTACTGCCATAAAAAACATAGTGTGTATGAGTAAGACTAGATGTCGCAACTACTTGTTCCTCGTTGAGCTACAGTAACAGGATGAAGCCATATGTGAAAGAGTGGTTTTCCTGTGAGATATTGTGGTGGTCTCTCGCCCCCCTCTCTTGGCCTGAGAATCTGAGAGTAGATTCAGTCACATGCGCTCAGACTTGTATTATTGTTTTGGTAAAGTCCAAGTTAGACTTAACTAATTCCTAATTGCTGAAAGGTTAGCTGGCTATTAGCATGCAGTTAGTTTGTATCATCAGAGTTATCATGCTAGCTAACATTTGAGATTTTATTTGTAATAAAGCTTTGGTAGTTAACTTTAGCTAAGGTTTTCCCATGTGCATTGGTTCTTTTATGAAAGAAACACCAATTTACTATCAGTATTTAAAACCAATGTGTGATCTAAGGCAGATGTTTTTTTTCTTTTGTGAATCTTTCTTATACTTTTAATTTCACACTTTAAGTAAATTTAGGCGTCTATACTTTCCTACTTTAACTTGAGAGAAGAATTTGAAATTGTAGTGTAGTGGCAGTTTGGATACTTTTACCATCTCTGAATAGCAGAGACATTATGTATGTACTGTAAAGCAGATCATATGCCTCTTTGACTCTCAGAGAGAGGCAGAAAAAAAAAAGTTTTAAGGGTGACTTAAGGGGAAACAAACAGGATGTTTGACGTACTTAAGAACCCCTTCCAAGAAACCGAAGACATAGGCGTCTTACGGGTACTGGTTGTACCGGTACTTCAGCCCACTGAAGCCATCAAAACAAACAATGTGACAATCTATGTTTATGTATGTTTTTTTCCCCCCATCAATAAATGATTTAGTAGGGTGTAGTAGTTGAAATTGAACAATTCTGAAATGAGTTTCAGCCAGGAATTCCTTTCAATGTAAAAAAACAACAACAACATTATTACACCATTATGATTACAGGAAAATATGTACCATCATCCAAAACAGCTACACCGTGTTAAAATTGACCATAAGATTACACCAGTTTCATTCACAAAACAACCACTTACACTTATCACTAAAGTAATATAACATAAATATACAGTAACAACTTTGGTCACCACTGTGATGTCATTAAAAAAAAGAACAAATCACAAATCTATACACTATTGACTTGTTTCTTGCTTTGACATGCAAATTAAAGATAAAAGATAATATATGTTTATCATAATATATTTAATTACAATTTATTGAAAAGCTTCCAAAGACATTTTCAGTCAAGGACAGAGGCTGGTAATCTTGCTTATATCATTATTTCACACATTTTTGTTTCTCACTCTGTGTGTGTGTGTGTGTGTGTGTGTGTGTGTGTGTGTGTGTGTGTGTGTGTGTGTGTAAGATGCCCCTTTGCCCTGTCGTTTCGTGTCAGGTTCTGAAACCACTACTATGCTGAATTGCATAAATATATGTGCAGATATATGTACAGTTATACACACATGGTTTTTCTGTGAGAAACTGTGGTGGTGTGCTTTCTCTCTCTCTCTCTCTCTCTCTCTCTCTCTCTCTCTCTCTCTCTCTCTCTCTCTCTCTCTCTCTAGGAGTGTGGTAGTAGTTTGAAGCATACTTCACCGCATTATATTGGGGAAAGCCAGCACAGTTGTAGCATGGCACAATTGTAACATGATTGTTTTCTCTAAATGCACACACATAGCTGTGGCTTCTTTACATCCATAAACAAGTTCATCACATTTCTATATTTCTGTTTGAAAAAACAGAAAAAAAAACCCAAAACAAAACTAACAACGGCAGGATTCATCCACTCGTCATAGAGATATTTGTAAAAACATATAAACAAACAAAAAAAACAACAACAACAACAACAACAACAAAACCAACCATTTTGTGGCAGATAAGTAAAAAAAATTGTAAGACAGGCATTGTATCATTGCACTGTGACGCAGATGAACTCTCAGCAGACACCGCATGACTCCACACTCACAGAAATGAAAACAAATAACAACCTTTAGGCAGGAAACCAAACATGTGCATTCATCATAATCTAACATTTCATAGCCCTCTTTTTTCTGTCTTACTTAAAAAAGGGAACTCATAGTGTTTTTCTAATATTATTTTCCCTTACATGTGCAGTTGTGTACACTTATCTCTACATCACATTGTTTGCATACTTCTCAATGCATAGAGTTTGTACATTCTCCTTGTTCGTGCAAGACTGTGAGAAATCATGGGTGTGACCTGCAGCACACTTGTAACAAAACTGCATCTTTTTTTCAGGGGTGTCTCAGACTGTTGAGGTTAGAGGAAGGTGGCAGCACTGAGACAGATGGCACCTACTGATATAAGAATAAGGATTAATAGTAACTGATGCATGGCTCATAAATCATAGAATTATAGTTTTTATATAATAGAATTTGCATTACATTAAACCATAGTAACTATATACCATACCATAGTAATGGACGTCCAGTGAACATTTTTAATTACTTAATATTTTCCAATCTACCATCAAAGGTACAGTATATCAACGAGTAAGGAATGTATGACGCTTTCATTTGAACTTTCATAAAGTACGTCTAAGTTTTTTGAATGGTGTTAAAATTGTGCCAGTTTGCAGGCATGTAGTGTAGCATGGGACCTTTTTTGGTTTCACTGAAAATGGCAAGATGTGCGTCCATCATAATATAACATTTCATAGTCCTCTTTGAAATTTTAAAAAAAAATTACATAATTTTATATAGCCTTCTGTTTAGTGTTCACTTTGGATGTGTTCAACCCACAAAATTTCTACACATGGTATGAAAACCTGTGAATCAGTGTCATATATATCAAAGCCTGTGAAAAACCACTGAATCATTCTCTGGTTGATTCATGGTGCCACATTCAGTTGCAAGTTTATTATTGACTAGATATATTTTTTATATATATTATAAAAAACCCAACAACAACAGGCATCTATTTGAACCCTGCATCATGAGACATATATAACTGCGTCATAACCCCATCATGTGACATAGCAGATGTCAGTTTATTTCCAGTTGTATAGGGTCATAATAGCATTACAGGTAATAGCTGCCATAAACACGTCATCCCGAATATGTTCCAGTTCAGACGTTTCCAGATATTTTGCAGCTAAGTACCAATTTCAAAAACAAATCTCACACAGCCCCTCATCACATTTCTTTAATGAACGTATTCAAATGAAAACAAGATAAATCATGTCAGAACTTTTTCCACCATCAATGTGAAATTACAATGTATAAAAATAAAGTGAAAAACAGTAGAAACATTTCGGGGAAAAAAAGGAAAAATAAAAAACTTACAATAACCTGGTTACATAAGTGTGCACACCCCTAAACTAATACTTTACTGAAGCACCTTTTGATTTATTACACCACTCAGGCTTTTTGGCTAAGAGTCTATCAGTGTGGCACATCTTGCCTTGGCAATATTTTCTCACTCTTTCTTGCAAAAACATTATAGATCCATCAAATTGCAACAGTGTCTCCTGTGCACAGCCTGCTTCAGGTCACCCCACAGATTTTTAGTTGGATTCAGGTCTGGGCTCTGGCTGGGCCATTCAAAAGCATTGCCCTTCTTTTGGTTAAGCCATTCCTTTGTTGATTTGGATGTATGCTTTGGTCACTGTTGTGCTAAAAGGGGAAATTCCTTTTCATCTTCAGCTTACTAGCAGACACCTGAAGGCTTTGCACTAAAATCGACTGGTATTTGTAGCTACCCATGATTCCCTCCACCTTGATAAAAGCCCCAGTTCTGACTGAAGAAAAGTAGCCCTAAAGCTTGATGCTGCCACCACCATGCTTCACTGTGGGCATGGCGTACTTTTGGTGATGTACATTTATTTCCTCCCAAACATACCTTTTGGAATTATGGAATTATTACACCTTTTAGAATTGGTCTCATCAGACCATAACACATTTTGCCACATGGTTTGGGGTGATTTAGTTGAGATTAGATGTTTTTTTTGTGATAAAGGGTTTCTGTTAAGCCACCCTACCCCATAGCCCAGACATGTGAAGAAAACAAGAGATTGTTGTCACATGCAGAGAGTAATCAGTATTTGTCAGATTTTCCTGCAGCTCCTTTAATGTGGCCATAGATCTCTTGGCAGCCTCCCTGGTAAGTTTTTGTCTTGTCCTTTTATACATTTTGGAGGGATGTCCTGTTCTTGGTGATGTCACTGTGGTGCTCCATTTTCTCCACTTGTTGATGATGGCCTTTACGGTGTTCCATGGGACATCAAATGTTTTGGAAATTCTTTTATACCCCTCTCCTGATCAATATCTTTCAACAAGTGAGATACCATAAGCTCTATAACCTTTGTAAGCTCTTTGTGGACTATGGCTTCAGCAGTCAGATGAAACCAAGAAGATGTGAAGAAAATCCTACAGAAACAGCTGATCTTTATTTGGGGTTAATCAGAATAATTTCATTGATGACAGCTGTATGATAATTACTTTTGAACATAAGATTGAATGTGATTGGTTAATATGTAGTCACCTGAATATACTAACATCAGTTTAACCTGTGAATATTAACATTTGCTCAATAATTAAACTCAAAGTACACTGATTGTGTTATGTAGGCAGAATGAGGCTAGATGCAAGTGCAGAGCAAAATCATCAGTTTATTAGGAACAGTTGGTTTATATGCAGACAGTTCAAAATCGCGAATCCAGAGAATAGTCAAAACAGGACTCAAAACAGAGTTCATACACACAGGCCGACAGGTATATCCGAGAATAGGAATATGTTCCAGAAACCAAAAACTTAGCAGAGTTCAACACGAAACAAACAGTAGTAATTCACAGGGTAAGAACAATAATCCACAGTCGAGGGTAAACTAAGCAAGGTTCAAATGCCAGAAAAACAGTCCATGAAAAGCGCTCAGTATGTGCAATATCTAAGTGAATGTGGAATACCTCGCGTTGAGCGCGACAAACAAAAGTCCTTAAATAGTGTGACTGTGAATGAACAGAAAATTGAGAACAGGTGCGTGATTAGAATGAGGGTGACTGTGAGCGTGGAAGTGTGGGAGTGTCATGGAATGTGTAGTCCATGGCAGCCATGTTTGGAGGCCACTGTGCAGGCTGGGAAGTGGAGTCGGTGTCATGACGTGAACGTGAATGTGAGGGTCTGTGCGTGATGTGGTAGGTGGAGTTTGCAGCGGCCATGTTTGCCGGCCGCTGAGGATGCTGGGAATTGGAGTTGTGCTTGTGGCGCGACCTAAGAGAGCGCCTCCCTCCAAAGGGCTTACCCCGGGAGCCTTACCCAGACGAGGGCGGCCCCTGGGTTGAGGTGTGGGATATTCGGGATGATTCTGGTGGAACTCTTGAATGAGGCTGGGGTCAAGAATATCCTGCACTGGGACCCAGCTCTGTTCCTCAGGGCTGTACCCCTCCCGGTCTATGAGATACTGGAGCCGCCCCTGACGGCCCTGATTGCCCATCGACTTCCAGCAGAGGCGGTGGTGTGTTGCTGGGCTGTTCAGTGGCAAGAATGCCTGGGTGCATGGGCTTTAGGAGGGACACATGGAAAGAAGGTGCTATGCGCCAGTGTGGAGGTAGGGCCAACTTGTAGGTTACCTCATTAACTTGCTTGAAGATTTTGAAAGGGCCGGTATACCTGGGACAGAGCTTTTTACAGGGGTGATTGGGTCGCAAATCCCAGGTCGAGAGCCACACCCGGTCTCCTGGCTGATATAGAGGGGTGGCTTGTCAGCATCGGTCAGCCTGTGTTTTGGCCTGGCGAGCTGCTTGTTGTAACCGCTGGTGAGTGGCTGCCCAGACTTGCTCACTACGTTCAAACCACTCATTTACCGAGGGGGCGTCAGTGGATGTGGCATTTCATGGGAACAGGGGCAGTTGGTATTCCAGAGCACATTGGAAGGGAATTTCCTTGCCCAGGGCAGGAAATGGGACCAGTCTGAAGGGTTTTTGGAACAGAAAGAACGGAGCATGCGGGTCACTTCCTGGTTGGCTCGTTCTACTTGGCCATTGGACTCGGGGTGATACCCTGAGGTGAGACTGATGTTAACTCCTAACTTTTCCATAAACCCCACCCATACCCGTGAGGTGAACTGGGGGCCCCGGTCACTAACAATGTCTTCGGGTATCCTGAAGTAATGAAAAACATGGCAAAAAGGGGAAGGGGAGTGCTCTGGGGACCTTAGATTGGGCACAAATGCTGCATGACCTGATGGCCTGCTGGATATTGTGCAGTATGCAGGGCCACCAGTACTTTGGCTTCAACAGATGATAGGTGTGTTGGACCCCAGGGTGGCCTGTGCCAGGAGCTGTGTGGGCCCACTTTATTAGATGGTCCCGAAGGGCCCGTGGGACAAAGGTTAGGGCTGGAGGGCAGGCAGAGGGAATTTGACTGCAAGGCACTTGAGCCAGTAGGTGGTCCAGTTCCAACTGGATGGCCCCTACCAGGCAGGACAGAGGTAGGGTAGGGTCTGGGTTGACTGGTTGTGGTTCTTTTGAGAACATTTGGGACAATGCATCGGCCTTAGCGTTCTTTGAACCTGGGCGATAGGAAAGGGTGAATCTGAATTGGGCAAAAAATAGGGACCAGGGGCCTTTTGTGGATTCAGACACTTTGCAGTACATAAGTATTCGAGGTTCTTATGGTCTGTGAAGATGAAAAAAGGGTGTTCTACCCCCTCCAGCCAATGTTGCCACTCCTCCAGTGCCAGTTTGAGGGCAAGGAGTTCCCGATCGCCCACATCATAGTTTCTCTCTGCTGGGGTTAATTTCTTGGAAAAGAATGTTACTGGATGGAGTTTAGGCTTTTCCCCAAAGCGTTGAGACAGGACGACCCCCACCCCTGTCTCGGAAGCATCCACCTCCACCACGAAGGGACGCGAGAAATCAGGGTGTTTGAGGATGGGTGCCATAGTGAATGCGGTTGAGTCATGACATGGCTGCCTCGGCCTCTTGGTTCCACTGTAGATGGCATGGACTGCCACACAGGAGGGCTGTGAGGGGCAGGACGATGGAGCTGAAGCCCCAAATGAAGCGTCTGTAGAAGTTAGCAAAGCCAAGGAAACATTGTAGTTCCTTTACCATGGTAGGCGTGGGCCATTGTGTGACTGCGGTGACCTTGCCCTGATCCATGGCGACCCCCTCGGGGCTGATCACATATCCCAGAAAGGTCGTGGTTTGCTGGTGAAATTCACATTTTTCTCCTTTGACATACAACTGGTGGGCGAGCAATTTCTTAAGGACTTGACGTACATGGGAGACATGGGTTTCGTAGTCTGGGGAATAAACCATAATGTCATTAATATAGGCCACCACAAACTTTCCCAGCATGTCACGCAGCACATCGTTTATGAGGTTCTGGAATACTGAAAGAGCGTTAGTCAGGCCATACAGCATAACCAAGTACTCGTAGTGGCCGGTGGCTGTGCTGAAAGGGGTCTTCCACTTGTTGCCCTCCCGTATGCATACCAGGTTATACACACTGCGTAGGTCAAGTTTGGTGAAAAACTTCACATTGCTCAGTTGTTCCAGGGCTGAGGGGACAAGTGGAAGTGGGTAGGGGTACTTAACAGAGGCCTGATTCAGACCTCTGTAATCAATGCAGGGTCGAAGGCCCCCTCACTTTTTGGCCACAAAAAAGAAGCTGGCGGCTGCCGGGGATGTGGAGTGACGGATGTAACCTTGCTGGAGTGCCTCCTGGATATACGGCCTGTGACAGAGGATAGATGTGGCCCTGAGGTGGAGTCATACCTGGAAGCAGGTCGATCGCGCAGTCGTACAGGCGATGAGAAGGGAGGCCACCAGCCTTGGCTTTGCTAAACACCTCCCTGAGTTCCCAGTACTCAGGGGGTATGTGGACCTTGGAAGTGGTATCGGGGCTTTCTAAGGTAGTGGCCGAGACAACCAGTGTGGGGGCTTGGAGACAATGCTGTCGGCAGTAGGAAGACCAGCACGTAATCTGTTTGTTTGTCCAGGAAATCTGTGGGTCGTGATGTTCCATGCAGGGCAGCCCCAGAATGATGGGATGTCGAGCGGAGGTGGTTATCCAGAACTGAATTTTTTCCTGATGGAGGGCGCTGACCTGGAGTAGTAAGGGTTGGGTGTGACGTGTGATGAGACCGTCGCCTATGGGGTTACCGTCGATAGCTTGAACCTTGAGAGGCGATGATAGTGGGCTGGTAGGTAGGCCAAGCTGACGTATGGTTTCCTCATCTATGAAACTGCCCGTCGCCCCAGAGTCAAGCAGTGCTGTAAGATGAACAGAAGTGCCTGAGTGTTCAAGTATAACTGGGAGAGTGACAGCATGAAGAGCAAAGTTATGTTTTTGACTCACCAGTGGTGAACAGGTGTGGTGGCCGCTCCTCGCTGGAGAGTTGCTCGAGGGGCGGACCGGGCAGTGGTGGATGTGGTGGTCAGCTTGGCCGCAGTAGAAACAGAGGTGCTCCCGTCGTCTCCTTTCACGCTCCCCTCTGTTGAGCCTGGCATGGCCGAGTGACATGGGCTCCATGGGCACGAGCGTTGTGGAAGTTTCCGGGAGGCTCCGGAGGAAGCTATGGCTGTGTAGTAGCTGGTTGTGCCGGATAGCCAGATCTATGTGAGAATCCAAGGAAAGCGGCTCATCGTGGCAGGGCATTTCTGTGATGATTGCTGGATCGAGACCTTGACAGAAGGCAGCCTTGAGTGCGACATCATTCCAGCCACTGCCAGCCGCAACCATCCGGAACTCCAACGCATATTCCGAGCCACGATGTGAGCCTTGAGCAAAGGGTGAGTAAATGCTCGCCCACCTCCTAGTCGTCAAGCAAATTATCAAAGACGCGCTGGAACATAGCTGTGAACCACTCGTACGAGGTTAAGGCTTCTCTGCTTCGCTTGTGTACTGCCGTAGCCCATCTCAGCGCTTTGTCTGTGAGCAGGGTCATGAATTGTGCAATCTTTTCCTCATCAGAAATATTTCCGTGACATGCGAAGTACAGGGAACACTGAAGCATAAATCCCTTACATTGTGCTGGGTCGCAGGCATATTTTTCTGGCATAGGCATGGGAAGACGAGGTATCACCAAGGCAACAGGCATGGCGGGCAGCATCCTCGAGGCGACCGCTTGAGAGAGACGTTGCAGGCTCTCATCGACTTCTCCCAAGCATCGCTGTTGTTTGCTGAGGAGCTGCCCATGGGCCGTGATAGCCTGACGAAATTCCCCCGCTGCATCCATGGAGGGCGAGGTATTCTGTTATGTAGGCAGAATGAGGCTGGATGCAAGTGCAGAGCAAAATCGTCAGTTTATTAGGAACAATTGGTTTATATGCAGACAGTTCAAAATCACGAATTCAGAGAATAGTCAAAACAGGCAGAGTTCATACACACAGGCCGATAGGTATATCCAAGAATAGGCAATGTTTCAGAAACCAAAAACGTAGCAGAGTTCAACACGAAACAAACAGTAGTAATCCACAGGGTACTTCAAAATGTGCTAAATAACAGCATGAACAACATATGACTTTTTTCTTCTTCAGCATCTTAAGATGTTTACAATTAATATTAGCAGATTTTTTTTTTTTTTTACTGAAGAAAAGTAAGATTAATATATAATTACTTACCACAAAGTCAGCATGTCCTGCACCATGGGCGGCCATGATTCAGAGGAGAACTGGGTGAAAGTGTTGTGGTCAGATGTGGTCAGATCTCTTTGGCATCAACTCAACTCTCTGTGTTTGGAGGAGGAGGAATGCTGCCTATGACCCCAAGTCATAACACCATCCCCACTGTCAAACATGGAGGTGGGAACATTATGCTTTGGGGGTGTTTTTCTGCTAAGTGGACAGGACAACTACACCGCATCAAAGGGACGATGGACGGGGCCATGTACCATCAAATCTTGGGTGAGAACCTCCTTCCCTCATCCAGGGCATTGAAAATGACTTGACCTTAATGACTTGGAGAAGATCTGCAAAGAGGAGTGGGACAAAATCCCTCCTGAGAGGGACCTGGTGGCCAACTACAAGAAACGTCTGACTTTTGTTATTGTCAACAAGGGTTTTGCCACCAAGTACTAAGTCGAAGGGGTCAAATACTTATTTCCCTCATTAAAATGCAAATCAATTTATATCTTTTTTGAAATGTGTTTTTCTGGATTTTTTTGTTGTTATTCTGTCTCTCAGTGTTAAAATACACCTACCATTAAAATCATAGACTGATTATTTCTTTGTCAGTGGGCAAACATACAAAATCATCAGGGGATCAAATACTTTTTTCCCCCACTGTATATATATATTCTTTTCTTTTTTTTCTCTTATCTCTTTTGTATGTCTCTAAGCCTAAATCTTGGTGAGGACTGATGCCTAACCATAGCCTACAGATATAATTTTAATCGAATAATACATTCTTATTCACAAAAATAATATAATAATTTAATAAATGTCAGTTTGTAAGGAACGTTTTTGGCTGTATTTTAGATTGTGCTACATTTGTGAGGGCTGAAGGCAAATACACGCACACACAGACACACACACACACACACACACACACACACACACACACACACACACACACACACACAGCCTTACAAGTGTCTTTTCACTTTTAAGCTCGAGTTGTATAGTATAGTTCTTTCTTTATACTGTACAATCGGTTCTTACAAGTGACAAAAAGACTGTGGAAGTAATCCTGCTGCAGTAATCTCCTTCCACCATGTTTCTGTCCAACAGAGTAACCAGGAGTACAAAGAGTCCATGTTTAAGGGCTGCCTATCCTTCAACAGGACCAAGAAACACAGTGCAGCTGAATTCCTCCTACAGGAAGGAGGAGCTGCTCTGCCAAAAACTGTGGACTGGAGGGACATGGGCTATGTGACTGATGTTATAGACCAGAAGCAGTGTAACTCTTGCTGGGCCTTTAGCGCAGTAAGGAGGAACAGGAGAATTTAAATTGTTGATTAGGCTGCAAGAAATTTTAACTCTGTAGCCTGTTATTTAGCCTACTAACCCTGAGAGTAAATAATCTAATTATGCTCCTTGACCTTACCTTTATCCCTCCACCTTTTGCCATTCTCTAAATTTATGCTGCCTTTAACAAGACACTCATTTGTTCTCTATACTGCTTCCATCTATCCTCTTTCAGACAGGGGCGCTGGAGGGTCAGATATTCAAGAAGACTAAGAAACTGGTGTCACTCAGCAAGCAGCAGCTGGTAGACTGCTCTCAAGAATTTGGGAACAGTGGCTGCCAGGGCGGCTTCATGACCTGGGCCTTTGAATATGTGAAAGAAAATGGAGGACTGGACACAGAAGCCTCTTACCCCTATGAGGCCACAGTGAGTGGAAAACTGAAACAAAGTAATATGAACAGCTTCAAACTTTGTTTTGAAGAGCTCATCAAATTGTTCTGAAATTGTTTACTGCTATGCTAAACATGTAGATGGTAAAAAAGAAATCTCTTTCTCATGGCAGGATGGGTCTTGCAGATATAATCCAACCACTGTTGGAGTGAAGTGCACTGGCTATGTGGACATGAAGAGTGAAGATGAGAATGCTTTGCAGGAAGCTGTGGCCACCATCGGACCCATTTCTGTCGCCATAGACGCAAACCACACATCCTTCCAGCTCTATGAATCAGGTGAGTCTCACACAATCACTGATTAACCAACGCAGTATGAATGCATGGTATAGATATTTGTTGTTGCTAAGAGTTTTTTTACTCATTTGATTCACTAATTACAAAAAATGTATTGAGTTTTTAAAATAATGTATTGCTGCAATGGATTTAGGTCTCTACGATGAACCTGACTGTAGCAGCACTGAAGTGAATCATGGTGTCCTGGCTGTTGGTTACGGTACTGATGATGGAAAGGATTACTGGCTGATTAAGAACAGGTAAAAACAAAACACAACAAATCACATATAAACAGTTTCAGTTTGTTAGATTTCTAGTAAAATTACATTTCTAGAATATTATCATGCCACTGATAAGTAGACATGAGTAATTATATTTATTCAGTAAAGCATATAAAAGATGAAATCTGCAAACTTTACTGTATTTCACAGCTGGGGTCATGACTGGGGTCATACAGGCTATATCAAGATGTCCAGGAACAAGGATAACCAGTGTGGTATTGCTACAGCAGCCAGCTATCCTCTGGTTGACAATAAAACTCAACGTGTTCAGTGTGAGGCTTGCTCCTCCATCTTTGTACTGGGATGCTTATTGTTGGGTATATTTTACTGAGTAAGTGGAATGCATTGTGTAAATGTAAAAATGGACGTAAATGGGGAAAATATTAAATATGTCAAATTGGTTCTCTTGGTTATTGTCTTGGCCATTGATGGATCTTTGATTCCAGTGAATTGTGCTGAGCTGTATAGACTGCTGTAAGACAGGTATTGTTGTAGAAAATTTGTTTCAATGGTCTATGGTCAGTGTTGGTCTATGGTCAATGGCCAGTTGTAATGACTCATGGAAGCCGGAGTTGCTTAGCATACTTCTAAAGAAGCATATCCGATAATTTCAGCCAGCTTTTATAAGCATTTTGATCAATGTCTGTTTTTTTTTTTTTTTTTTTTTTACAGCTTGCTAATGTTGTGGTATTGAGACCAGTTTTGAGACCACAAATCAATGGTCTTGGTCTTGTCATAAACAGTACTTTGTAATGTTTCTGTTACAGTACAAAATGTAAATGTCTTTCTCTGCATGTGGAGTTGTACAGTATAGTCAGAGGTGGGTAGAGTAGCCAAAAATGTTACTCAAGTACAAGTAAAACTACTTATAAAAATAATTTCTAAAGTAACAGTAAAGGTAATAATGTTAATAATTACTTGAATAAGAGTAATAAAGCATCCAATGAGAAGACTACTCAAGTAGCAAGTTACTAGTTACTTCCGATCTGATTAAAATGAAAGAAAAATCCTTGTAACAAACTTTAAAGACGGGCAAGGAGGAGGCAGGAACTGGCCGAACATAAACATAAAGTTTAAAAATAAACAGAACCAAGGGTGTAGGTTTGATTTTGACATCGGTGGGGACATAAAAAAGCCCCCCAAAATGCTGAGGATTTTGAAACCAGTGATCTGTACATATGTGCTTAATAGACCTCTTAGTATACCAGTGCAACCTCAATGTAATACAAAACACATATCTACATTTACTCTTATAATCACGTTGTACAAGCCTAGGCCTCACCTGTCACCCTGCCTCTCCAGCTGCCTCTCTTCCTGCTTTATCTGGGCTACTACCTGGCAGGACTGCTTCTGTCACCTGATAAAATAACACATTGATGCATGCCATATGAACAATGAGACAACAACATCTGCCTATTCAAAGCTCTCATTTCAAACACACATTGATGAACCATACAGTACATCAGCCTAACATTTGTCACAAACCTGAATCTCACTACTAACATATCACCATGTCATTGTTCGACCTTACCTGTGACTAATTTGGTGATATGCTGAGTCAGGATGGCAACCAAAAAAGAAAGGTGGACATTAGGAGCTACTTTACAACAAATCAAAGTATATACACACAAACTAACGTTTAGGCTTGCCACTCATCCTGTTAATACGGGATTGTCACGTATTGAAAAAATGAACTGTCCCTGAATCAATATGATTTCCTGTACAGAACAGAACTGTTGGTATAAGGATGTCTTCCTCACGGTGTCTTCCTCACGTACTGGTAGCTTGCATGATGCTCATCTAGTTGACGGAGCTTTGGCTCTTCGTACAACCGGATGTAGCGACAACCTCTCACATGTTAGCAAGAAGTGGCAAAGCCAATCCTATAGCCGTGGCCAAAAGTTTTGAGAATGACACAAATATTAATTTTCACAAAGTCTACTGCTTCAGTGTATTTAGATCTTTTTGTCAGATGTTACTAACTGTTACTGAAGTATAATCACAAGCATTTCATAAGTGTCAATGGCTTTTATTGACAATTACATGAAGTTTATGCAAAGAGTCAATATTTGCAGTGTTGACCCTTCTTTTTCAAGACCTCTGCAATTCTCCCTGGAATGCTGTCAATCGACTTCTGGGCCACATCCTGACTGATGGCAGCCCATTCTTGCATAATCAATGCTTGGAGTTTGTCAGAGCTTGTGGGTTTTTGTTTGTCCACCCGCCTCTTGAGGATTGACCACAAATTCTCAATGGGATTAAGGTCTGGGGAGTTTCCTGGCCATGGACCCAAAATGTCGATGTTTTGTTCCCCGAGCCACTTCGTTATCACTTTTGCCTTTTGGCAAGGTGCCCCATCATGCTGGTAAAGGCATTGTTCGTCACCAAACTGTTCTTGGATGGTTAGGAGAAGTTGCTCTCTGAGGATGTTTTTGTACCATTCTTTATTCATGGCTGTGTTCTTAGGCAAAATTGTGAGTGAGCCCACTCCCTTGGCTGAGAAGCAACCCCACACATGAGTGGTCTCAGGATGCTTTACTGTTGGCATGACACAGGACTGATGGTAGTGCTCACCTTTTCTTCTCTGGACAAGCTTTTTTCCAGATGCCCCAAACAATCGGAAAGGGGATTCATCAGAGAAAATGACATTACCCCAGTCCTCAGCAGTCCAATCCCTGTACTTTTTGCAGAATAGCAATCTGTCCCTGATGTTTTTCCTGGAGAGGAGTGGCTTCTTTGCTGCCCTTCTTGACACCAGGCCATCCTCCAAAAGTCTTCGCCTTACTGTGCATGCAGACGCACTCACACCTGCCTGCTGCCATTCCTGAGCAAGCTCTGCACTGGTGGTGCCCCGATCCCGCAGCTGAATCAACTTTAGGAGACGGTCCTGGCGCTTGCTGGACTTTCTTGGGCGTCCTGAAGCCTTCTTCACAACAGTTGAACCTCTCTCCTTGAAGGTCTTGATGATCCGATAAATGGTTGATTTAGGTGCAATCTTACTAGCAGCAATATCCTTGCCTGTGAATCCCTTTTAGTGCAAAGCAATGATGGCTGCACGTGTTTCCTTGCAGGTAACCATAGTTAACAGAGGAAGAACAATAATTTCAAGCACCACCCTCCTTTTAAAGCTTCCAGTCTGTTATTCTAACTCAATCAGCATGACAGAGTGATCTCCAGCCTTGTCCTCGTTAACACTCTCACCTGTGTTAACCAGAGAATCACTGACATGATGTCAGCTGGTCCTTTTGTGGAAGGGCTGAAATGCAGTGGACATGTTTTTTTGGGATTAAGTTCATTTTCATGGCAAAGAGGGACTTTGAAATTAATTGCAATTCATCTGATCACTCTTCATAACATTCTGGAGTATATGCAAATTGCCGTCATAAAAACTGAGGCAGCAGACTTTGTAAAAATTAATATTTGTGTCATTCTCAAAACTTTTGGCCACGGCTGTATTAGGGACATTGGTTAGGGAGGCGGGATTAGCAGTAGAGAACGAGATCTGTTAACCGTTTGTGTACCACAAATTGTGCTACTGCTTGTCTTTGCCAGGACGCTCTTGTAAAAGAGATTCTTAATCTCAACGAGACTTTTCCTGGTTGAATAAAGATTAAATAATTAAAAAAACAAAACAAATAAAAACCACAAGACACAGACGGACAACATGGTTATATATAAATATATTTTAATTGTTTGATCAAAATTATTGCTAGGGACAATTCAGTAGTTGCTGGATATTGGTAGGGACATGTCTCTAGCGTCCCTACTAAATTCGATGCCCCTGAACAGAACGTAAAACACAAAGTGCAGCAGCACCGCCTCACTCTCCCTCGGCGCAGAGATCCTCCCACAGCAGCGAGGGCTCTCCGACAGCACGTCTCTCTCCCTCCTGGGTTTGGCACCAATGTAACAAACTTTAAAGACAGGAGGCGGGAACCGGCTGAACATAAACATAAAGATTAATAATAAACAGAACGTAAAACACAGACATAACTCAAACACAAAGTGCACATGCATTTCTCTCTTCCCCCCCTGCTGCTTCCAGCTGCTCGTTTATCTCGCTCTCCCACTGATTAGACAAATCAGTGCTAGGCATGCGTCCTCACAGCCTGGCCTCTCCCTCCTCCTCGTCACAATCCTGAATCTCAGACTACATGGAGAACTGTAAGTCACACCTCTCCTTCAAAGCCTGTCTGTTCTGTTTATGTGATATAAAACCTGGGTTCAAGATGAAAAAAAGTGAGCGATTGTTGCATCCGCATTTAGACCACTGCAGCGTATAGAGAGACTCACGACCTCATTATATGAGATGTAAACTAATTATTAAAACTACATATATTAATTGACATTTAACAGTAACGGAGGAACGCCACCGAATGTAGCAAAGTAGCAGTATATTTCTGTGATTAAAAATGAACTTGAGTAAGAGTATGGACAGTTAAACCTACTCTCAAAAGTACATTTTCACCCAAAAAGTTACTCAAGTAAATGTAAGAAAGTAAATGTAGTGCATTACTACCCACCTCTGAGTATAGTGCATATACGTTTCAAATGACTATGTTTCAAAATACTTCATCTTCTTATGTTCACACTAATATAGCTCAAGTACTTGTAATGAACAGCTGTATTTTGTTTCAGAAAGTTGTACGAGCCAAAAAAAAAAAAAATCTAGCTTTTAATTAGTTATTATTTTTTAAAATTTACCTGCTGTGTGCTTAAATGAAAGGAATGGGTTTTCATTTGCAAATATTTATATGTATATATGTGTATATACATTATTTTCTAATTTAATACAACTACTTTCATTGCAAATTATATTATTGACAACAACTTGAGTGAAAAGTAGAATCTTTGAAATATTTACCTGAATTTTAGTGTTTCTTAATATTTGGTACATCTCCATTTTGCTTTAATGACAGTGTGCTTTCGAGCTGGCACAGACTCCACAAGTTTGTTCAAAAAATTTATGATACATTTTAGATCAAATCCATTGAAGTGTCATCTGAACATCTGAGGCATGGACTCCACAAGACCTCTGAAGGTGTGCTGTGGTATCTGGCACCAAGACGTTAGTAGCAGATCCTTTAAGTCATGTAAGTTGTGAGGTGGGGCCTCCATCAGTCAGACTTGTTTGTCCAGCACAATCCCACAGATGCTCGAGTGGATTGAGATCTGAGGAATTTGGAGGCCAGTTGAACACCTTGAACCCTTTATCATGTTCCTCAAACCATTCCTGAACAATTTTTGCAGTGTAACAGGGAGCATTATCCTGCTGAAAGAGGCCACTGCCATTAGGGAATACCATTGCCATAAAGGGGTGTACTTGGTCTGCAACAGTGTTTAGGTAGTTGGTATGTGTCAAAGTAACATCCAAATGAATGCCAGGACCCAAGGTTTCCCAGCAGAACATTGTCCAGAGCATCACACTACCTCCGCTGGCATGGTGCATGCTGGTGTCATCTCTTCCACAGGTAAGTGACGTACATGCACACGTCCACATCATGTGAAAGAAAACGTGATTTATCAGATCAGGCCACCTTCTCCCACTGATCCATGGTCCAGTTCTTATGCTCACGTGCCCATTGTAGGCGTTTTCGGCAGTGGACAGTCTTCGCTCCCCACACGCATCTGTGAGCCTTGTGTGCCCATGACCCTGTCACTGGTTCACCGGTCATCCTTCCTCGGACCACTTTTGGTAGGTACTAATCACTGCATACTGGGAACACCCCACAAGACCTGCTGTTTTGGAGATGCTCTCAGAATTTGGCCCTTGTCAGAGTTGTTCAGATCCTTACGCTTGCCCATTTTTCCTGCTTCTAACACATCAACTTTGAGAATTGACTGTTCACTTGCTACCTAATATATCCCACCCTTTGACAGGTTTCACTGAAATAAGATAATCAATATTATTCACTTCACCTGTCAGTGGTTTTAATGTTATGGCTGATCAGTGTATGTACACTGCCACAACCTATTAAAATTTTGTTCTACAAATTGATAAATGGAGTCAGTTCTATAGATGTGTGACTATATTATTAACTTTATAGCCAACTATTGACCTAAAAGTTGAAATTAAACATATTTTTAATCGTCCTGTAAACCTCAATATTTTTTTTATTGCAATAGTTAATATTTTCTGATATACCACACATTTATTTATTTATTTTTATTTCACACCAAAAAAAAAAAAAAAAAAATTCTTGAGGTTATGTTATTGAGTATTATGTTATGAGTATTTCCTCTGTAAAGTCATCTGTTGTCAGTCATCTGTAAAGTTCCCTTGACTGTGGAATTTCCTCAAATCAAACATATTATATAACTTTCCAGTAAAAATGAGTTTTTGTGGCTGTGTGTGACAAGCACCTGGCCAGACCTGTAATACAACAGTATATAAACTCAGGAACAATGTGGCAGCTCTACGTTCAAAGACACACATAAAAGAGGTATGTACCACACACACACACACACACATTTGTAAATTATCCTAGGTGGGCACAGCTCAACTAGCATTTACTGTAGTTTTATCTAGATAGAATGACTCTAGTTAATACAGGCAGCAGGTTTCACTTTTGTATTTCCTATTTGTTACTATCTGAACAAAGTGAAACCGGTGAATGAGTGGAAAAGGACGTGAGTAATGGTGAGGAGGAGTGATATTTAGGAGAATGGAAAAAGCAAATGGTATTTAGTTCACATTGACTTTTCACCACAAACACAGACCAATTATCTTCTCAGGCTTTGCAGAATGAAGGTTTTGCTTGTTGTCAGCGCTGTCGTGGCTCTGGCCAGTGCGGCCAGCATCTCTCTGGAAACCCTGGAGTTTTGTGCCTGGAAACTGAAGTTTGGTGAGAAATCTTCTTAAACTGTCGCCTGAGGGCATTTCATAAAATATTTCTAATTGGATTAACAAACAGTAACATACACCTTACACCTTAAAAAATCATTACATTTATAAAAAATGAAGGATGATTCTGAATTTTATTTGAATGAGATCAACTACATTCAAGTACATTTAACATATTTATTTATTTTAATAATGTAAAAATGAAGCCATTATCTGATAAGTTCAAGAAATGATACAAATGGTTATAGTTATCTGAATTATTGAAATACAGCAATAGCTATTAAATATTTTCAGTAAATCATTTACTATGTGCTTGTGAGAACAATTACATACTTTCTCTGACCCTCATTTCAGTATTCAGTCTAAATAAGCTAATGGGCTTGTGTTAGTTCTGTCAGTGTTGTTGGTTTTCTGGGTAAATGCATGTTCCAGTTGGTCCATAAACTCCTTAAACTCTCATTTTATTTCTCAGTTCTTAATGCTAAAGCATATTATTCAGTAACTACAGAAAAACTAGATAAGAAAGTATGTAGTCACAAGTGTAAAGAATGTAAATTTGATTTGGAACTGGCATCAGTTCTTGGGAGTTTAAAGGGGATAAAGGACTTTATGTACTGTGACACACATCATTTTGGTAGTAATCTGTGCCATGAGTCTAATTGTGTGTGTGTGTGTGTGTGTGTGTGTGTGTGTGTGTGTGTGTGTGTTTCTTATGTACAATTTGTTACCAAATTATACACCTTATTTAAAGTATACTACACAAATATACGGGGGTTAAATTTAATTTATTATTTCTTTTAATAATTTTGCCACAGTGTTTCAGGGTAGATTTACTGACTGCATTGTAAATTAGTAAATCAGAAAATAGATGTAGGCAGTGCTACACTACATTGTGAGGTCTTGTTAATTAATATATTAATGAATAAACATTTTGCAGAGAAATTAGTACAATACTATATAAATATACATTAAAAATAATGTGTTGATATACTAACCCCATTCCATAAAAATTGGGATCTTTTCTAAAATGCAATAAAAACAAAAATCTGTGATTTGTCAAGTCTCTTGAAACTTTAATTAACTGACAAAAGCACAAAGAAAAGATATTCAATGTTTTCACTGACCAACTTAATTGTATTTTGTAAATATAAACAAATTTAGAATTTGATGCCTTCACCACACAAAAAAAGTTGGGACAGAGGCAAAATAAGACTGAAAAGTTTATAGAATATTAAAGTAGCACCATTTTGGAGGATCAGGCTAATTGGTAACAGGGGAGGGTATTAGGATTGTTCATAAAAGGAGCATCCACCAAAAGCTCAGACTTTGCAAGTAAGGATGGGTCGTGACTCACCACTTTGTGCCAAACTTCGTGAGAGAATTGTCAGTCACTTCAAAAAGAACATTGCTCAACGGTAGATTGCAAAGAATTTAGGTCTTTCACCATCTACAGTGCATAATATTGTGAAGAAATCTCATTGTGTAAAGGGCAAAGCCAGAAACCACCGTTGAATGTGCAGTGGAAATCATCATGCTACTGTGAGAAATAAAATCACATGGGCTTGGGAGTACTTCGGAAAACCACAGTCCGCCGCTGCATCCAGAGAGGCAACCTGAAACTGTATTACGCAAGGAGAAAGCCACACATAAACTCTATACAGAAATATCACCGAGTTCTCTGGGCCCGAGCTCATCTCAGATGGACTGAAATGCAGTGGAAACGTGCGCTGTGGTCAAATGAGTCCATGTTTCAGCTTGTTTTCGGGA
Source organism: Cranoglanis bouderius (assembly GCA_023630585.1). Taxonomy (NCBI): domain Eukaryota; kingdom Metazoa; phylum Chordata; class Actinopteri; order Siluriformes; family Cranoglanididae; genus Cranoglanis; species Cranoglanis bouderius. The sequence goes on from CM042543.1 coordinate 7,450,389, forward strand.
AAAACGGATGTCGAGTTCTCCGTGCCAAAGATGAAAAAGACCAACCAGACTGTTATAAGTGAAAGGTGCAAAAGCCAGCATCTGTGATGATATGGGGGTGCATCAGTGCCCATGGCATGGGTGACATGCATATGTGTGAAGGTACCATTGACACAGAGGCGTATACTGGGATTTTAGAGAGACATATGCTGCCATCAAGGCAACGTCTTTTCCCAGGAAGTCCATGGTTATTTCAGCAGGACAATGCCAGGCCTCATTTTGCACGTGCTACAACAGCGTGGCTTCGTAGACACAGAGTGTGTGTGCTTGACTGGCCTGCCAGCAGTCCAGATCTGTCTCCTATGGTGCATCATGAAGAGGAGAATCAGACAATGGTGACCGAGTACTGTTGAGCAGCTGAAGTCTTGTCTCAAGCAAGAATGGGCAGAAATTCCACTTGCAAAAGTGCAACAATTAGTATCCTCAGTTCCCAAATGATTAAAAAATGTAATTAAGAAGAAGGGTGATATAACACAGTGGTAAATATGCCTCTGTCCCAACTTTTTTGAGTGTGATGCAGGCATCAAATTCTAAATTTGTCTATATTTACAAAATACAATTAAGTTCAGTGAAAACATTAAATATATTTTCTTTGTACTTTTATCAGTTAATTAAAGTCTCAAGAGACTTGACAAATCACAGATTTTTTTTTTTATTGCATTTTAGAAAAAATCCGAACTTTTCTGGAAATGGGGTTAGTAGGTAATATTACCTTTATACAGTATAGATGATTATTCTCCAAACTTGTCTTCAGACTCCCCAGGTAATCAAAATGATCTCTTATCTCCCAACACACCTACGTACATACATACCAGACATACAGAGTTCATGGTTGCTTTGTTTAGGCATGTTGGGAGAGAGCACAAATGTGGGTGGTCCTGAATACCGGATTTCTACAGTATATAATGCTTATTTCACAATAATTTGGAAGAACAAGAGACAAAATATTTCTTCTTTACAATGTAATTTTGCAGCTTGTTTTTAATTTCAGTATCTGCCAATCAAATGTATGTACTTTTTTTTAAATAGTGTGTTTCTCTCCTAGGTAAGATCTATAAGTCTGTGGAAGAGGAGTCTCAGCGTAGGAATACATGGCTGGAAAATCGCAAGCTGGTCCTGGTACACAACATGTTGGCTGACCAGGGCATTAAGAGCTACAGACTTGGCATGACCTACTTTGCAGACATGGTAATTAAAAAAAGACTAACTCTTTGGTATATCTTCGGCATAAGCTGATGATCCTGATGCCTAACCATAGTCTATGGATAGCCAAATATGTGTCCTTACAGGTTAAGTGTAATAATCGCCTCCCACAATTTCTCTGCCTAACAGAGTAACCAGGAGTACAGACAGTCTGTGTTTAAGGGCTGCCTGGGATCCTTCAACAGGACCAAGAGACACAATGCAGTTACATTCCTCCGACAGGCAGGAGGAGCTGTTCTGCCAAAAACTGTGGACTGGCGGGACAAGGGCTATGTGACTGACGTTAAGGACCAGAAGGCTTGTGGCTCTTGCTGGGCCTTCAGTGCGGTAAGGAGGAACAGGAGAGTTTGAACTGATGATTATGTAGCAAGCGATTTTAATTCAGCACAAGACAATTTCAGGTTCTAATATACTTGCCCTTCCTCTGCCCACTGCCACTTAACCTTTAATCCCAAGAGTAAATAATTCAGTGAAGCTCCTCAACCCTACCTTCATCCCCATTTGTCATATTCTAAATGTATGGTGTCTTTTGCAAGACAATCATTTGTTCTCTATCCTGCTTCCATCTATCCTCTCTCAGACAGGGGCACTGGAGGGTCAGACATTCAGGAAAACTGCTAAACTGGTGTCACTCAGCGAGCAGCAGCTGGTAGACTGCTCTGGATCATTTGGTAACCTGGGCTGTGGTGGAGGCTGGATGGACTGGGCCTTTGAATATGTGAAAGAAAATGGAGGACTGGACACAGAGGACTCTTACCCCTATGAGGCCGAGGTGAGTGGAAAACTGAAACAAAGTAATATGAACAGCTTCAATTTTTTGGTCCTGCCCATTAGACAAAAACTGGAACAGAAATGTTGGATCCTTTTGGCCCTTGTTAGGTCTATTAAAAAAGTGAATTCTCCCCTCTCTTTCTCACCACAGGATGGGTCTTGCAGATTTAATCCAGCCACTGTTGTAGCAACCTGCACTGGCTATGTGGACATAAAGAGTGAAGATGAGAATGCTTTGCAGGAAGCTGTGGCCACCATAGGACCCATTTCTGTCGCCATAGATGCAGGCCACACATCTTTCCAGCTCTATGAATCAGGTGAGTCTCACACAATCACTGATTAACCAACGCTGTATGAATGCATGGTATAGCTACAGTATATTGACGAACTTGAAGCAGTTCTTTGAATTTTCTGAGACATTAGGGTTTCCTTTACTCAATCGATTCACTAATTACAAAAATTACTCACAGATTTTTAAAGAATTAGTTATTGCTTCAATGGATTTAGGTGTCTATGATGAACCTGACTGTAGCAGCACTGACCTGGATCATGGTGTCCTGGCCATTGGTTATGGCACAGATGATGGACAGGATTTCTGGCTGGTCAAGAACAGGTAAAGAAAAACAAAACACAACAAACGACATATTAAAAAGCAGGTTCAATTTACTAGGTTTCTATATATGGTTTCTAAATAATATTTCTAGAATATTATTAAACCAATGATAATTATACATGAGTGATTACATTTCTTATGTGAAGCATGTAATGGATGTAAACTGTAAATTGTGCATCCACATTAAACACTAAATTCTACACTAACTTTAAATTGTATTTCACAGCTGGGGTCTTGACTGGGGTCATAGCGGCTATATCAAGATGTCAAGGAACAAGGACAACCAGTGTGGCATTGCCACAAAAGCCAGCTATCCTCTGGTTTAAAGGTGTGAACAATAAAGGATAATAATTATGAGACAGGTATCAGAGATACTTAATTTCACCTGCCAATAACTTTTTGTTAAAGACATCCTACTTTTTTATGAGACATTCTATTAAAGATTCTAGGTAGTATCTACTATCTGAACAAAATTCTCACATTAAATAAAATAGCTCATAAACCACACTGACAGAATTACATAATTAAATAATGAATGGACTAAATCTACTAATTAATTCTACAAGTTGGAGAAAACTAATATCTTCATGACTAACTCAAAGAGGATGCCGCAGTCTACAGAATGACTTCATGACTTGATCATCAACAGGAATTTTCCCCAGGAATCCAACCTCGAATTTTTATACAAATACAGAATTTTCTTAAAACAGAAACCAACTGTTTATACCTCAAACTAATCTGTAACTTCTATGGGATGGTGGAAAATATAGCATAAATGTAAACAAATAAATGTGAATTTAACAAAAACTATTTTATAATTTATAATAGTGTGGTTGTGATGTGTGTTATTAATAAATGAAAATGAGAGAACCACTGCAAGGGAATAGATGCTTTGCTTAAAATAAAATATAGAGTGGCATTGGCATAAAATTTTTAGCATAAAATACTGTCATTTCCAATTTTAAATAGGATTTCAATGGCCAGTGATGAGCCTGTAATCTGTGATGTTAAAATTTTTAATATTTGATGTATTTTTGCAGAAAGATAATAGCAAACTGTCTGGCATTGCCACTATAAATAGTATAAATAAAGGAAACAGAAGAGCCTAGGAGAGCATTGAGTGGAGAAGTGAAAATCAAAAACTTTTCATGTAGTATACAGAGGGTGTATGACCATGCAACAGTGAGTTTCTAAAACAGGGATTCTCAAACTTTGTCAGTAAGAGCCATTTTTAACTGTGAAATTAATTCCATGTACCCCCTCAGTACAAATTTATTTCATAAGCATAATCCAAAAATTTAAATAGTATGCTCATTATTCAAATGCATACAGTAATATTATTGGTGACATAACATTTTGTATTTTATAGGCCTACTTGTTTTTGAGTTACTGAGGTTTTGATTAAACCCATTCACATCAAGTGACCTGTCAAACAGGCTAATAACTACAGGAACTCTAAGAATTCGCACATGGCAAATCAGAATGTGTATATGTGTATGGTAGTCACATTAGTATACGCTTCTTAATGTAAAATGTAAAATAGTCACTTTTTTGTATACTTACCTGGAAAAAGAAATCTGCTAAGTCGGTTTTTTATCTGTGAGGATAAAATAAAAACTACAGTTGTATGGAAAGGTTTGGGAACCTTTGGCCAAATTACATATTTTTTTCTTTTATTGTTGAAGTAGAAGTTTTTGAAGTAAAAAAGAAGTAAACAAAACCACAGCAGCAACCTACTAAAAGAAAGTTATAGCACAGTTAATTTATATTTGATGAACTTCAACAATAGAATATATACTATATACATATATACTTATACTATATTATACTATACTATACTTATACTATATAACATGCTTACAAAGTAAAGACAGGCTACAAAATGATATCAAAGCATTTCCATTTTACAAATTCCAATGTCGAAATTCTCATAAGAAATGGCAGGCAAGATCAAGTCAAGTCAAGTCAAGTCAAGTGGGTTTTTATTCTCAAGTGGGTTATCATTCCTCTATATACGGTGCCCTCCACTAATATTGGCACCCTTGGTTTATACGAGCAAAGAACGCTGTGAAATTTTTAAAAAAATCTTTATTGTTTAACTTTTTGATATTTTGTTTCAAAAAAATTCACAACAATACTCTGCTCTCATGGATATCAAACAATTGCAAACACAACACAGGTTTATCAAAAAAAACAAAAAAAAAACAACTTTGTTAAATATAGGTGTGGAACAATTATTGGCACCCCTATGAATTCATATGAGAAAAATATATTTGAAGTATATTCCCAGAGATATTTTACATTTTTTAGGACACCTGGGTGACTAGGAACAGAAAATTGCTCAACCATGACTTCCTATTTCACAGGGGTATATACACACACACACACACCTATCTATCTATCTATCTATCTATATAGGCCGCTGTGTATGCTGGGAAATGGAGTCTAAGTTGCAGTGTAACCTAACAGAGCCCTCCAGACAAAGAGCTTGTCCGGATGGCAGGCTGGTTTGGTTGGTTTGGTCCCACTGCCACTGGATGACCCCCAAAATACACGAAGGGGGCAGGATTGGCTCTGGCTGGCTGGATTGGCAGAATATATGAGAATGTCATCAATGTATGCAATCACAAACTGTCCCAGTACATCATGCAGCACATCATTTATGAGACACTGGAAGACTGAGGGGGCACTAGAGAGCCCATGTGGCATGATGAGATACTCATAGTGGCCAGTAGTGGGACTGAACGGCATTTTCCACTTGTCCACTTCCCGTATCCACACCAGGTTGTATACACTGTGAAGGTCCAACTTGGTGAAGTACTTGGTGTTTCTTAACTGTTCCAAGACAGAGGGGACTAGTGGAAGGGGATATGGGTAGTTGACTGAACACATGGTTGAGGCCCTGATCAATACATATGGTCAGAGACAGAATAGACATTTACATTTATGGCATTTGGCAGATACTCTTATCCAGAGTGACTTATATTTATTTCATTTATACATATGAGCAATTGGGGGTTAAGGGCCTCGCTCAAGGGCCAACAGTGGCAGCTTGGCGGTGCTGAGATTTGAACTCACAACCTCCCGATCAATAGCCCAACGTCTTAACCACTGAGCTACCACTGTCCACAGTGGTATAGAAAGACAGAATAGAGGGAATAGAAATTATGAAGATCTATGAAATGTCTCAGCTCAATAACCGATGTGCATGACTGAACAACTGAGTTTTGAAAACTAATTACAAAATGAAGAAGTCACAATCACCAGTGCAAAGATAATATGTATGCTTATGTGTAATCACAAATGCTTATTTTGCTTATATGAAATATCTCTGTAATCAAAGTAACACCCTTGTGTGTCAACATGAATTTTGTGTCTTAACACAATAGGATGTTCAGTATGTATACATGTATGTTTTAGACCAAGCCTTGCTGAACCTCAGGTGAAGATCATTCGCAGAGGGGAAAGCCAAGTTTGCTACGTATAGTATAAGCAACAAGTAGATCTAGTTATTGTTAAATAGGGAATTACTCTCTGTTTAACTTTGAATAAAAGGATTCACTACCCTGGAATAAGGTAGGAACTTATTCTATGCTATACCTGATTGTCTAGCGTATCTTATCTTGGAACTTAATCCATTTGGGTTAAGAAAAAGATTACACATTAGCGAGTGGGAGCTAGAGCCGAGGCCGAAAGGGCCGCAACGTCTTGAAGGCAGCTGCGACTTTGAAGCAGATGGCCATTTTGGTGAGTATCTCATGGTTCAAACCGTGACAAAATGTGGCTTTGAGGGTGATGTCGTTCCATCCTCTCCCAGCCACAATGGTGCAAAATTCCAGAGCAAATTCTGAGACTCTGAGCGGACCTTGGCATAGGGTGAGGAGGCGTTCACTCACCTCCTTGCTCTTGAGTGAGTGGTTGCAAACAAGGCAAAACATACTGGTGAACTGAGCATAGGAAGCCATCGGCTTGCCTCTAATCTCCCATACAGCCATTGCCCATTTTAACGCTTTGTCCGTGAGCAAGTTCATGTGTGTGTTGTGGGAAGTGGAGTCCGGGGCAGCCATGTTTGTAGGCCGCTGTGTATGCTGGGAAATGGAGTCTGAGTTGTGATGTAACCTAACATTAAGAAGTTCCAGTCAACTGGAAATGCTATGAATCAACCTGGAAGAGGACGTGTGTCTATATTGTCTCAACGAACTGTGAAGAGGAAGGTTTGAGTGGCCAATAAATCTCCAAGGATCTGAAATGGGTCCAGTGTGGTGGGAAGACTACTCTTTATGTGTTTCTTGACTAGCCACTCGAAGCACTTCATGATGATAAGATCTGGAAGATCAAGAAAAAGGACATGCAGAAAGATTTAGCTGACATAGAGACAATATATTCTTAGATTTAAATATAAAAATAAGTAAAAGATGTAATTAACTAAAACACACATACGTGCTCAAAGTGTCTTTTCACCTGTGAGCACTAATTAGATAGTATTGTATCTACATATTGGCCTTTCTATTGTACTACACAACCAGTCTTTACAAGTGACAAAGACGATAGTGGAAATAGTTCCACTGCAGTAATCTACTCCCATCACCTCTCTGTTAAACAGAATAACCAAGAGTACAGAGAGTCAGTGGTTAAGAGCTGCCTGGGATCCTTCAACAGGACCAAGAGACATGGTGCAGCTACATTCCTCCAACAGGCAGGGGGAACTGTTCTTCCAAACTCTGTGGACTGGAGGGACAAGGGATATGTGACTGGTGTTAAAGACCAGCAGCAGTGTGGCTCTTGCTGGGCCTTTAGTGCGGTAAGGAACAACACGAGAACATGAATTGTTGTACTGCAAATAATTTTCATTTATTAGAAGACAGTTTCAGGTTCTAATATACCTGCCCTTCCACTGCCATTTAGAGAAAATAATCCCATGATGCTCATCAACCCTACCTTCATCCCATTTTGCCATCTGTTCAATTTATGCTGTCTTTAACAAGACAGTAATTTGTTCTCTATTCTCCTTCCATGAATCATCTCTCAGACAGGGGCACTGGAGGGTCAGACCTTCAGGAAAACTGGGAAACTGGTGTCACTTAGTGAGCAGCAGCTGGTAGACTGCTCATTCTCTTTTGGAAATACAGGCTGTTCAGGTGGCTGGATGGATAATGCCTTTTTATATGTGAGGGCAATTGGAGGACTGGACACAGAGTACTCCTACCCCTATGAAGCCAGGGTGAGTCAAGAACTGAAACCCAGAATAACAAAAAACTGGTGTTTTAGGCATATCAAACAGATGTCTTTGTTTTGAGGGGCACACCAAATTGCATACTGTTATGCTAAACACAACAGAGGAAAAATCAGTAACACTTTATTTAAGGGCAGCAATCACAGCTCATGTAAACCTACAAAAATATTTATAAAAATCTAACTTCAACAGGAATAAAACTGTTGGGAGTGTGCTGCTATAGTAGCATAATCAAAGATGGTGTGGTGTGATATTGTTACCACCATGTAGCTGATTATTTATTCTATAACAGTATCTCTTATACCACAGCAATTTTTATTTATTTATTACAGAACATCATGTCATACATTTTTAAATACTTTTTATTAGTTTATAGCTACATTTAATGTTGTGGAATGTCCATGAAACATGAATAATGTTATTCCATATATCATAACAGCTATAAACTATCGTTCCTTCACTAGCCTCTCTTTCTTCTCTCAGTTAGATATAAGCTGGAACAGAAACGTCGAATCAATTTGTCCTTTGTTAGTTTGTTAGCCAAAAGCATTTCTCTCTTGTCTCTTTCTCTTCAGGATATGAACTGCAGGTATGATCCATACACTATTGGAGCCACCTGCACTGGCTATGTGGATATAGATAGTGGATATGAGTATGCACTACAAGTAGCTGTGACCACCATCGGACCCATTTCTGTCGCCATAGATGCAGGCCACATGTCCTTCCAGCTGTATGTATCAGGTGAATCTCATACAATCACAGATTAACCATTGCATGCATGGTATATGCATAAATGGTATACATTTTTGAACTTAAGGTTGTTGCTCCAATGGATTTAGGTGTCTATTACGAACCTGCCTGTAGCAGCAGTACTCTGAATCATGGTGTCCTGGTTGTTGGCTATGGCACTGATGTTGGACAGGATTACTGGCTGGTCAAGAATAGGTAAAGAAAAACAAATCACAACAAATTGCATACAAAGAAGCAGTTTCAATTAGCTAGTTTTTTAGGAAAATATAATTCCTAGATTATAATTAGATATCAATGATTATATTTATTATGCAAAACATACAAAAGATGTAAAAGGTTAATAGATTTATTGTATAATTTGATATGGAGAGTGCAATTGAACATGTTGGTCCACATTAAACAGTAATTATACACTAACTTTAAATTTTATTTCACAGCTGGGGTCTTGGCTGGGGTGATAATGGCTATATCAAAATGTCAAGGAACAAGAATAACCAGTGTGGTATTGCCACAGCAGCCAGCTATCCTTTGGTTTAAAGGTGTGGAAAATAAAGGATAATAAGTATGGCAAGCATCAGAGACACTTAACTTCCCCCTGCTATTAACTTCTAATTCGATGTTCTATAAAACAATTAAACACTTCTTTTATAATATCTATTCCTTAACAAGAATCTCAAATAATAAAAAACCCTGTAATAACAGCTCTTAAACCACATCAAATTATGGCTGCAGTAATTCTATTAAATAATTCTACAGGTAGGAGAAATCCAACATCATTACTCAGAGAAGACATTGCAGTCTGTAAATGACTATCAACATGTGACAGGGTTCACATGCTGAAATTTCTATACAAATACAGTACTTTCCTAAACAGCTCTAGAAACAAAGTGTTATAACTCAAACTAAGCTTACTGTGTTGTACTTTCTATGGAATGGGTGAAACATATGGTGTAAATGTAAAACTAAATATACATTTAAGAAAAAAGATTTTATATTTGTAATAATGTGGTTGTGGCTTGTGTTATTAATGAATAAAAAGGAAAGAATCACTTCTAGGAAATAGAGGCTACAAAAGTAAAGTTAAGAGTGGTATTTTTAGGTAGGGGTCAGCAGGTGGTGATGAGTCTGTAATCTGTGATGTTGACATTTTTAATATTTGATGAACTTCTGCAGAAAGATAATGGCACAAAGTCTGGCATGTTGTTAGAAATAGTATTGCCAAAACCAGGTAAATATTTCTGCAGCCATGCTGTTAACATGTTGTCTATACTCATATAACTATGATTATATTTTCGATTTTAAGAATACTAAACATTTTAATAAAGCCTATTGGAACTTTCACATTGAGCACTGTAATTTTTTTTCTTTCATTGATCAAATCTCGATTAAATAGATGAAAAGGAATCTGTAGTAGACATCAGAAAAGAAACAAGCATTTGAAAATGGATCCTAAAACAGAAGAATCTGGAAGAACACTATTAGTATGACGGGGATTTGAAAGTATTCTAAAGCAACAAGAGTCTGGAAAACAAAAGCAAGGGACTCCTTTAAATGTAAAATATGTACATTCAACAGAACTTGGTACAGATTTATATGATGAACATAATCCAAAATTTTTAATATTATGCTCATTATTCAATGTATACAGTATTATTATTGGTGACAAAGTTGATTTTGATTTTGAGTAATTGAGATTTGGATTAAAGACATTCAATTCACATGACCAGTTATAAACAGGCTAACTATAATTAACAGAACTATAAGATTTAGAAAGTGTATGGCAGCCACATTAGTTCATTTTATCCATTCTTATCCATTAATGTGGACATTTATGTAAAACTAATCACTTAAAGTGCAGTGCAGTGGATAGAAAAACTCTACACACTCCTGTATATTTGCAGATTATTTTTGCAAAAATTCGAGTGAAAAACAAATAGAAACTTTTTAGGTGAAAATGACAGAAAAAAAAACTAACAATAACCTGGTTGCACAAGTGTGCACACTCTTTTTAATGGGGCATTTGACTGTGCTCAGAATTAACCACATTCAAACTCATGTTCAAAAGTAATTATCAAACACCTGTCACCAATGAAGTGATTCTGATTAACCACAAATAGAAATCAGCTGTTTCTGTGGGATTTTCTTGATATCTTCCTTGTTTCATCTGAATGCTGAAGCCATGGTCCACAAAGAGCTTACAAAGCATGTATGAGATCTGATCGTTGACAGGTATTGACAAGCAGAGGGGTACAAAAGAATTTCCAAAATATTAGATGTGCCATGGAACATCGTTAAGGCCGTCATCAACAAGTGGAGAATATCAGGCACCACAGTGACATTAACAAGAACAGGACATTACCAAAATTGATTAAAGGAAACAAAGAAAACTTATCAGGGGGGCTGCCAAGAGACCTATGTCAACATTAAAGGAGCTGCAGGAATATCTGTAAAGTACTCTTCACTCCCTGCGTGTGACAACAATCTCTCATATACTTCACATCTGTGTGCTATGTGGTATGGTTGGCTAGGTAGAATGCCAATAAAATGTCATGGTCAAAAATGTCAAATGCTGAGGTCCAACATTACCAGAACATAAACATCCACACTCGGGTAGAACTAAGGAATTTTCAGAGATAGATCATAAACCTATGGCTTGACCCCAAGCATGACTAGCAGCGATATGTCCTTATCTCAATGAAAGGAGCACAAGCCCTGAATTACTGAAGACACAAAACCTTTCTCACAAAAGGGGTATGCTTAGGGGCAGTTCCCCACTGGAGAGAGATGATCATCATGAATTAGCCCAAAAGTAGATGGCCCTAAGGTGGCCAGCAAAGCCATGGTTCCCAGTGCGACTCTCATTATTGAGGGGAACGCCCTGGTGACTTTCTCATTACTGTCACAGATGAATGGAGAGGTGTGGCATGCCAGGCCAGACTGTCTGAGCTTGTGGGTTTGGCCCTTACAGGAATGACAATTTGATGGCTGCAATGTAGCAATCCAAGAAACAATCTTTGTACATTGGCTTTGTACACTGGGAACCCTAACTCTAGGAACTATTCTGGAAGTGGTGTGTGCCCTTCTTACTGGACCTGATGCACTGCCAAGTGCCTAAATTGTTAACCCTTTTACTGGAACTACTGGATCCCCCTTATGGCAAGAATGCAACAGTCATCTCCGAACACCTTTCCAAGCTACTATGGGTGAGTAGGTTTCAAATGACCTTGTGGTAAAGTTTATGCAGGTGTTAAACACTGTCCCTGGTGGTTAAGAGTGGAAATGGAACACTAGTTATGAATGTAACTAGTATGAAACCCGGTTAGCCACTAGGGATCCCTGTCATTCATTACCACCATCAACATAGTAAGCACTCAAGGAATAGGTTCGATGAACAGAACCCCTGGCTATTAGCTGGGGTTCACAGAACCACAGTTACATTCATAAATAGCTTTACCAAGCTACCAAAATTATATGGATCTGTACATAAGAAACAGATAAGGAAATGTGTATATATATCTCTGTATCTGTAAATATTGCTTTTGTATGCATTTTCAAATATGGTAGGTTAAAACCATTGTTCTGGATTAACTCTGTCCTGCATATTTGTTTTTTATTTCCCTGTTCTTCACCTGGTTGAACTATACCTGAGGAGGAAATAAAGATCTCTAATGGTCATGTCCACCTGACTGTGGAGTCATCTCATGTTATGATGATGCAATTTCTGCAATAAACATGTGTAAATTTAACTAGGTCTGTATGTCTTGTGTTTTGTGTGTGTGACAAGCACCTGATCAGAGCCATGACACAGTGGCATATAAGTCAGGAAACCCATGACAGCTCTCCATCCATAGAGAGTTCAACAGAATCAGGTATGTATCACATACACCTACTGTAGATACACATTTTGTGGGCTGGCTTTGCACGGATTAATTATGTTTTAGTTTTAACCATCCAGCTATTCTGGTTAATCAGACAGTTGTATTTCACAACAATTGAGAGGAAAAGGATGCATTTGTGGGGTGAGAAATGTGAATCTTTTATTGTGTTCTCTTCCTTCCACTAAGAACACAAAAACATCTCATTATTTGCACAATGAGAGTTTTGATTGTCATCATTGCTCTTGTGGCTGTGGCCAGTGCAGCCAGCATCTCTCTGGAAGACCTGGAGTTTCATTCCTGGAAACTGAAGTTTGGTGAGAAATATTCTTATGCATAATCAAACTGTCAAACACCTTTTGTAAACTTTAAAAAAGATAGTAAGAACAAACATTAGTAGTACCCACATCTACACAAAGCTTCAAAAATCTGCACAATGCTCCAAAAGTATATATGAAAACAATTAAGAAGAAAATGCACTATTTTTATTTGTCAAGTTCAGTTACCTTTTTTTTTTTCCCCTCCTAGGTAAGATCTATAAGTCTGTGGAGGAGGAGTCTCAGCGTAAGATGACTTGGCTGGAAAATCGCAAACTAGTCCTGGTACACAACATGCTGGCTGACCAGGGCATTAAGAGCTATAGACTCGGCATGAACTACTTTGCAGACATGGTGAGAAGAAAAATATGTACAGTGGGGTCCAAAAGTCTGAGACCCCTAGTGAAAATGCTTCCGTTTGGCATTCTATTTCAATTTAACACAAAGGATTATTATTTTTTTTATTATTACAAACGATATCATAAGCAAAAACATGAAAAGTAGAATATTTACATGAATTTCAGAATTTCTTAGTATTTGGTATGTCCCCATCTTGCTTTAATGATAGTGTGCATTCAATCTGATGATCCATGTTAGATCAAATCCATCGCTGTGTCATCTGAACATGTGCTTCCGTGGAAGGGATAAAGCTTACAGAAAATCGGAACGATTTTTTGTACAAAGGAGTTAGTATGGTCAATATCACAAATTTGCTTACATTTAATTCGTGACCTAGAAATCTTGAATAATGAATAATCAAGATGCTCCACATTTCCTTTTTTTGTTTTAGAATTTTCAAAATTCTAAAACTTTGTTTATGTTTACTTACAGTTTTAATTTAAAAAAACAACAACGAGAATTTCAATATATATATAATACACCTCTCATGACTATTGTATTACTGTAAGTCATAACTTGACATCTAACAAATAATAATAATTAATAAATCCTTACACCACCTTCGAACATGATGTGGGTAGACTGGCTACTCTAAATTGGCCCTAGATGTGAATGTGTATTTGTGAATGGTGCCTTGATATGGACTGGCATCCAGGGAGCCCCAAGTGTACTTGTGCGAGGCTCTACATCAGGAATGAAGCGGTTACTGAAGATGAATGAATGGTTGATTGAAAACATATAAATTATTATGGACATCATATTTTACTATTTTCACTGCTTCTAATTTTACTGCATCTCTGTCTCTGACAGGATAACCAGGAGTACAGACAGGCTGTGTTTAAAGGCTGCCTGGGATCCTTCAATAGGACCAAGAGACACAGTGCATCTACATTCCTCCGACAGGCAGGTGGAGCTGTTCTGCCAGATACTGTGGACTGGAGAAAAAAGGGCTATGTGACAGAGGTTAAGGACCAAAAGGCTTGTGGCTCTTGCTGGGCCTTCAGTGCGGTAAGGGCAGGCTTGACATTTGGTTACTGCAACATTGCCTTTTTACTCTTGCTTCAATGTCAATCAGTGCTAGATTTAACAATTTGCCAATTTACTTTTGGTGTGGAATAGACTGTCTGTTTTCTTCTTTTGCCCTGTTCTCCATCTATTTCTCCATCATCTATCCTCTCTTAGACAGGGTCACTGGAAGGGCAGACATTTAGGAAGACAGGGAAGCTGGTGTCACTGAGTGAACAGCAGTTAGTGGACTGCTCCTGGCAATATGGAAACATGGGATGCGGAGGTGGCTTGATGGATCAAGCCTTTGAATACATTAAGGACAACAAGGGAATTGACACAGAGGAGTCCTACCCTTATGAAGCCACTGTGAGTGGAACATGAAAACACTGATGAATTCATTCAGATGAACAGTTGGGGACAACTCATTTTGATGGGCATGTCAATTTTTTTGTGAAATTGCATAAAACCCCTACTTGCTTTTGCAGGATGAAGGTTGCTTTATTGAGTAATTATTTCTTTAGCCAGCAAACTTACAGTTTTACAACATTCAGTAATATACAATACAAAGAAAGTGCCTTTTTTCTCACTCTCGACAGGATGGGGACTGCAGGTTTAAACCAGCTACTGTGGGGGCCACCTGCACTGGCTATGTGGATATAAACAGTGAAGATGAGAAAGCTCTACAGGAAGCCGTGGCAAACATCGGACCCGTTTCTGTCGCCATAGATGCAGGCCATTCATCCTTCCAGCTCTATGAATCTGGTGAGTCTTGCATGAAAATTCTAAACCAATCCTGTGTTACTAATCGGTTCTTCCTAATGCTTCCAGAACAATCTAAATGCTGTTGTTTAGTGCTTTATATTTATTTGGCATAATCTTTGGTCCATTCATTTACTGATTAAAATGAATAATTGATTGCATAATGTTGGAATTGATTATAGGAATCTACAGTGAGCCTGGGTGTAGCAGCATGGACCTGGATCATGGTGTCCTGGCTGTTGGTTATGGCACAGATAATGGACAAGACTACTGGCTGGTCAAGAACAGGTAAAAAAAAAAAAAACATACTTTAGATATTCAAACTCAACTATTTTGGCTTTTTCCCCCCTAAAGTTAAAAATCTAAACATATGGCCCAATAAAGTTTATAATGTTGCCCACCCAATGAATTTTTTGTAGATGACATATATCTGCTTGTTTATTTAGAATGCGCCTGTCAGATAAATTCTGATGAATACATTTAAGAGTAGTTGTTTATGTGCTGCTGGTCTGCTAAACATTTTTTTTGTTTAGCTCACTTCACATTGTGCTAAGTGTATTCTGGCCTGTTACCTAAAATGAGTTCGACACCCATGATCTAAAGGCTCAGAGGAAATATTGGAAATAACTTTACACTATGCCAATTCCTATTTATAACAACTCCATTAGTTAAGATACAATTAAGCAAGTTAAAGCCAGTGGACCACACTGACCACTATATTATACACTTTTCTTTGCATGTTTTTTATTTTATTTTTTATTTTTATTTTTTTACAGCTGGGGTCTTGACTGGGGTGATAAAGGCTACATCATGATGTCCAGGAACAAGAATAACCAGTGTGGTATTGCCACAGCAGCCAGCTATCCTCTAGTTTAAAGGTGTGTACATTAAAATGCACAATAAAAATCAACGATGTGACAGCTATTAAAGGCTCTTTTTATTTTAAGTAATGGTAACTGGCATTAATAGGTTTCAAATATAAATATTATAAATCTATTCAGTATGTAATTCAATTATTCACATTAACTGACTGCAATGAATGAAAAAAGAAAATCTTACTTATTGATGCTTTTCTACAGGTGGGTGAAAAACAAGTCAACTCAATCAGCAGCATCTACATGACTACTGATTACATTATTATGTTATGTTGCACAGTGTGTAAAAATATAGTAATTTTTTTAAATATATATATATATATATATATATATATATATATATATATATATATATATATATATATATATATATATATAATTGATCTAGAAAACTGAGTACTGTAATATGTACTATGTTGCTGAACATTATTCATTCTATTCTGTGGGCAGAAAGCATGGTTTGAAGACAAAAATGAACATGAATGCAATAAATAAATAAAGTAATGGGAAAATGTATAAAAATGAAAACCCCTGTATGTTCTTCCTACAACACTGAGTAATAGCACACTTTTTAATCACAGAGAATATATTAATAAATGGATTAAGGAGACGATGAGTTATGTCATTTTGGATGCACACCAGTTGACCTTGTTTAATACTTATTTAATTATTAAGGTTTCCAGCCTCAATGCTATTACACTACACAGAAATAAAAACTAATTAGATAATACAACTATTTTTCCACACTTAAAATGAATGGTGCTAAAATGTACAGTGCCCTCCACTAATATTGGCACCTTTGGTAAATATGAGCAAAGAAGGCTGTGAAAAATTGTCTTTATTGTTTAAACTTTTGATGTTTTGTTCAAAACATTCACAAAATACTCTGCTCTCATGGATATCAAACAACTGCAAACACAACACAGGTTTATCTGAAAAAAAAAAAAAAAAAACTTTGTTAAATATAGGTGTGCAACAGGTATTGGCACCCCTATAAATTCATATGAGAAAAATATATTTGGAGTATATTCCCACTGATATTTTAAATTTTTTTTAGTATACCTGGGTGACTAGGAACAGGAAATTGTTTAACCATGACTTCCTGTTTCACACAAAATATATCAACACAAAAATGGTTTACTGACCACAAAATCAAGGTCCTGCCATGGCCATCCCAGTCCCCTGATTTCAAACCCATAGAAAACCTGTGGGGTGAACTGAAGAGGAGAGTCCACCAGTGTGAACCTCGAAATTTGAAGGATCTGGAGAGATTCTGTATGGAGGAATGGTCTCAGATCCCTTGTCATGTATTCTCCAACCTTATCAGGCATTATAGGAGAAGACTCAGAGCTGTTATTTTGGCAAAGGGAGGTAGCACAAAGTATTGACAAAAAGGGTGCCAATAATTGTTGCACACCTATATTTAACAAGGATTGTTTTGATAAACCCATGTTTTGTTTGCAATTGTTTGATATACATGAGAGCAGAGTATTTTTGTGAATTTCTTTTTAACAAAAGATCAAAATGTTAAACAATAAAGAAAATTTTCACAGTGTTCTTTGCTCATATTTACCAAGGGTGCCAATATTAGTGGAGGGCACTGTATGCAAAAAGATTATACAGTATATTCTGACATTACTGGTGCTGGGACTGTGTTAATGTGTACTGAGTTTGGTATTTTTGATTTGGCTACTTGTGTGATCCTTTTGCCTTTTGTTCTTCTGTTCTAAACTAACTTAAGATTTCATAAATTCTCAGTGCAATGCAAATTATGGCATTAAATGGCCAGATAGGCTTAGCATAATAAAATTATTCCATTTAGTTTTTTGTTTTCTTTTAATAGTTACAGGGTAGAAAGAAATTGAACCATTATTCACAGAAGGCATGTGTTGAAACAGTTGCTCTCAGTAATGTAAAGGCCATGTTACACCAAAAAAAAAAAAAAAAAAAAGCATTATTGAATGAGCTGTTTTGATGCTTTAACTAGTCTCATTTGATCTTTGTAGACATGTAGTCAGTTCAACATACAGAAGCCTCCTTGACCTAATATGTAATCAGGATATGCATAACTATACCGATATCAGGTACAGAATTATTTAAATGTATGCAGAACTTTATGTTTAAAATTTGTGTTTAAATGTTAGACATTGCAAGAAGTGATGAAAGAGGCACACATCACAATCCAGTCATAGTTTACAAGCAAATAGAGAAACAAATTTGCTTTAAAAAAGACTAGAGGAGTTAAGAAACATCAGCTATGACTAATTAACTCCCATGGTCACAGAAAACATTGATTGTGTAATAAAAATGGCAAGCCTAAAGAGACAAAAGTGACAAGTACAGACATGACCAAAGGCAGAATATGGACAAAGTGGGCATGTATATAAAAGAGATGGTTTTGTAACCTTTTCCAGCCTGATGAGCATCAACAACTCTTTTTCTGAGGTCCTCAGAAATCTCCTTTGTTTGTGCCACCATACACTTCCACAAACATGTGTTGTGAAGTCCAGACTTTGATAGATCCACTTTCTTTAAATAAAACATGGTGCTCACTCACATCTGATTGTCATCCTACTGATTGAAAACACCTGACTCTAATTTCACCTTCAAATTAACTGCTAAACCTAGAGGTTCACATACGTTTGCCACTCACAGATATGTAATATTGGATCATTTCCGTCAATAAATAAATGATCAAGTATAATATTTTTGTCTCATTTGTTTAATTGGGCTCTCTTTGTCTATGTTTAGGACTTGAGTCAAAATCTGATAATGTTTTAGGTCCTATTTATGCAGAAATATAGAAAATGCTAAAGGTTTCACAAAACTTTCAAGCACCACTGTATACTGGTTTTATCAAGCTACTGTATATATCACACAATTTTCATGTTTTTAAATATGCATTAGTTTGGATTTTTGTTGTTTTTTGGACTAAGCCTGACCTCTGAACTATTTTCCCCTGCTTTTCACCCTTGTCAATGATACATGAGGAACAACTAAAGAATGATCACTAAGGCATGACTGTACATGACTGTAGAATCATTTCGTTAATATGAAGCAATTGCTCAAAAAATGAGCATTTTTTTTTTGTTATTTGTGATCAGGTGCATGACAAGCAGCAGATCTGTGGTATATAAATTCAAGGAACCTGTGCCTGCTCTCCGTGTAGAGAAGAATTCAATATCTGAGGTACGTACCACTTATACCTGATGTTTTTTATGTAGAGTGGCTGGGCACAGGTCAACTAGCTTTTACAGTAGTTTTGTCTAACCAACAAGAAATACTCTGGTTAAAATATGCAATTAGTGTTAATTTTGTATTTCTTGGTAATTGAGGGGGAAATGTTGAAAGTAAGTGTGGAGTAGGGAAATTACAGTTTTTATACTGTAATAAAGAAAACAAATCTTACACAAACATAGAAATATGGATCTTCTCATTTTTTGCAGAATGAGGGTTTTGCTTGTCATCATCTCTTTTGTGGCTCTGGCCAGTGCAGCCAGCATCTCTCTAAAAGACCTGGAGTTCACTGCTTGGAAATTGAAGTTTGGTGAGAAATCTTCTTATGTTTAATCAAACAGTCAAGCACATTTTGCAAAACTGAAACTCTGTATGTCCCACATCTACACAATGCTACAATACAATACATAACAATACAATACAATACATAAGAATGTAGTTAAGAAGTCATGCAGTGTTTTCCTTTGTCAGGTTCAGTATTTCTTTTTCTTAGGTAAGATCTATAAGTCTGTAGAGGAAGAGTCTCAGCATAAGATGATCTGTCTGGAAAATCGCAAGATGGTCCTGGTACATAACATGCTGGCTGACCAGGGCATTAAGAGCTACAGACTCGGGAAGACCTACTTTTCAGACATGGTGAGAAGGAATACATATACAGCGGGTTCAGAAAGTATTCAGACTGAAATCTCTCCTTTAGATAAGTACTCAGACTCTTTATTGAGTACCTTGTAGTAGCACATTTGGCAGCAATTGCAGCTTTGAGCCTTCTTGTGGAAGCCTGGATATTCAATGCAACATTTTATTTAGCACAAACCAGAAAATCAGCCCCATTTACTGATGATCTTTATGAAAAAAACATGTAATTAATTTAACTGCATCTTTATCCCTAACAGGATAACCAGGAATACAGAGAGTCTGTGTTTAAGGGCTGCCTGGGATCCTTCAACAGCACCAAGAGACACAGTGCAGTTACATTCCTCCAACAGGCAGGAGGAGCTGTTCTGCCAGATACTGTGGACTGGAGGGAAAAGGGCTATGTGACTGACATTAAGGACCAAAAGGCGTGTGGTTCTTGCTGGGCTTTCAGTGTGGTAAGGGCAAGGTTGAGACATGGTTAATGCAAAATGGCCTATTTACACCTGCTTCTCACTCAATTGCTGCTACATTTAACAAGTGTTTTTTTCCCCCATCTACTTCTCCATCATCAACCCCCTTTATACAGGGTCGCTGGAAGGTCAAATGTTAAGGAAGACAGGGAAGCTGGTGTCACTGAGTGAGCAGCAGTTGGTGGACTGTTCCAGAAAATTCCATAACTTTGGATGCAGTGGAGGATGGATGGATCAAGCCCTTGAATACATTAAATACAACAACAGAATTGACACAGGAGTCATAGGAGGAGTCCTACCCTTATGAGGCTAGAGTGTGTGTAACATGAAATTACTTAATTCAGATAATTGGTTGGGCATGACTAGTTTGAAGGGCATATCAAACTTTTTGTGAAATTGCTTAAAACCCAAATGTTTCTGCTGCTTGTTAATTGCAGGGTAAAAGCAGTTTTTATTTATTTATTTTATTATTATTATTTTTTTTTTAATGCAGTGATATGCAGTAGGAAGATCTCTGGTGCAACCTTTCCTTTATCTCTCTGCAGGATAATAATTGTAGGTTTAATCCGGCCACTGTGGGAGCCACCTGCACTGGCTATGTGGATATAAAAAGAAAAGATGAAAAGGCTCTCCAGGAAGCCGTGGCCACCATTGGACCCATTTCTGTCGCCATAGATGCAAGTCAAAGATCCTTCGGCCAATATAAATCTGGTGAGTCTCAAAAGTAAACCAATCCTGTGCCACCAATCAGTACTTGCTAACCCTACCAAAACAATATGAATCTGAATGTTATTGTCTAGTGGTTTACATTCATTTGGCATCATCTCTGGAGGGTATTCCATGAAGCTTGGTAATTTGAAATAGCCTTGCTTGATTTAGCATAACAGGTCAATCCAGGTTTAATCAACAAATTTCAACTGGCAATTTATTTCTGCTAACTAAAGGTTTGTCCCAAAGCATATCTTGTCATAGTAACTCAGAGGGGCTTACAATTAGCTTTGGTTGTGGAACAGAAATTGATGGAATTAGCCAAGCTTGTTGATACAGTAAGCCTGGCTTATCGGATTGGCTTGCTTTGTGGAATACCCCGCTGGTCCCTTAATGTATTAATTAACAAAGTTAATCCTTTATTGCATAGTGTTTGGACAATTTACCTTTAATGTATTGTTTAGAGGTATATGTCATGAGCCCAATTGTAGGAGCACTGACCTGGATCATGGTGTCCTGGTTGTTGGTTATGGCACAGAAAATGGACAGGACTACTGGCTGGTCAAGAACAGGTAAATGCAACAACAAACTGATAATAATTTACATAATTTTAGGTTACAATGAAAAGCAAAATTCAGAAATAGCTTAGGAATATGTTTTATTCATATAATTGAACAATATTGAACATATTATTATTATTATTATTATTATTATTATTATTATTATTATTATGGCACAGTGGGTAGCATTGCTGCCTAACAGCTCCAGAGATCCAAAAAACTCTATTTTGGCCTAATGTACCATTTTATTCTAAATTAATGTATCAACTAATGTATCTAACATGTGACTTCAGTGAGGAATGTAGGAATTGAAAATTTCAATTCACAACAATCTCATTAGCTTTAAATTAAATAATACAGTCAACTAAGTTAAAAGCAATGGCCCAAATTAACTTCTTCTTCTTCTTTTTTTAACAGCTGGGGTCTTGGCTGGGGTGACAATGGCTATACCAAAATGTCCAGGAACAAGAATAACCAGTGTGGTATTGCAACAGTAGCCAGCTATCCTCTGGTTTAAGGGTGTGTATAATAAAAGTAAACAATATGACAGCTATTACAGAATTTATTTATTTATTTATTTATTTTAAGTGGTGATAACTGCCAGTATCTGGTAGCTTTCAAAAATAAATAATATTAATCTATTCTTGGAATCAATATTTACTACCTTAACAAATCTTTCACATTTAATAATGCGATCAATGCAGTAATATTACTTATTCATGCTTTTCCATAGGTGTGTGAAAAACAGCTCCATGCTTAACTCAATCTGCAACAACTATGTGACTTGATTATTCAACATGTAAAACATTGCACAGTGGAATTTGTGTACAAATAGAGTAAAATATCTCTGGGAAACTGAGTACTGTAGCTGGACATTATTTTCAGTACACACTGTGTTGATGTGTATTGAGATTGTCATTTTTAATTCCACTTTCCTTGGTGTAATCCTTTGGCTTTTCTCTTTCTATCTAAATTAACTCATGATTTAATGCTCAGAACAATGTAAACAATAAGATTCAAAGAAACTGATCAAAAATTAATTGGACCATTACTCAGAGAAGGCACATGTTAAAACATTTTAAACTACTAAAGTAAATGTAATGTTAAATCAGCAACAAAAAGAACAAAAGAACAGCAACAACAAAACCTATACAACATTGAATGAGCCCAGTTTTGATGCCCTAAATTGTCTTATTTTATCTTTCTAGAGAATTCTTTAAATATGTTCAGAACTTGTTTAAAATTGCATTCATTTTGCACATGGCAAGATTAGGAAACCAGTAACACTTCACAAACACAAAAGCCAACAATTCTGCTTTAAAAAAGACTAGAGTTAACAAACATCAGGTGTGACTGATTAAGTAACATGGTTTTAGGAAACATTGACTACATAAGGAAAATGACAAGCCAAAAGGGACAAAAGTTCCTTTGAGTATGGAACATGACCAATGACAAAACCCTGACAAACCTGACATAAAAGTACATCAAAGCAAATTGTAACCCAGCTCAGAATTGAGCTGATCAAAAGTACTTATATATATATATATATATATATATATATATATATATATATATATATATAGACTGGCTAGGCACACATCAGTAAAAATTCAGCAAAAAACTTTGATTAACACAGACAGTTATTTTTTAATTTTGTATTTCCTGGTAACACAGGGTGTAAGTAAGAGTTTGTGGGAGAGAAAACATTTCCTACACTGGAATAAAGAAAACAAATCTTTACACAAAAACAGAAATGTGAATCTTCTCATTTTTTGCAGAATGAGGCTTTTGCTTATTGTCACCACTCTTGTGGCTCTGGCCACTGTAGCCAGCGTCTGTCTGGAAGACCTGGAGTTTCATGCCTGGAAATTGAAATTTGGTGAGAAATCTTATGTCTAACTAAACTGTTAAACATGTTTTTGCAAACCCAAAAATCTGCTTGTTTGTCTGCCTCATATTTACACAATGAACACAGTTAAGCAAAAAAAATTCCTTTGTCAGAATCTGTTATTCTTTTTCCCTCCTAGGTAAGATCTATAAGTCTGTGGAGGAGGAGTCTCAGCATAAGATGACTTGGCTGGAAAATCGCAAACTGGTCTTGGTACACAACATGCTGGCTGACCAGGGCATTAAGAGCTACAGACTCGGCATGAACTACTTTGCAGACATGGTGAGAAGGAAAAACATGTAAATCTCATAAACCCATATGTAATTCACAGTAGAACATAGAAAACATATCAAATGTTTAAACTGTGGAAATGTACCATTTTAAGGAAAAAATAAGGTAATGTTGAATTTGATGGCAGCAACACATCTCAAAAAAGTTGGGACAGGGCCATATTTACCACTGTGTAGCATCCCCTCTTCTTTTAACAACAGTCCATATATGTCTGGGAACTGAGGAGACCAGTTGCTGGAGTTTGGGGAGAGGAATGTTGTCCCATTCGTGTCTGATACAGGATTCTAACTGCTCAACAGTTCTGGGCCTTCTTTGTCGTATTTTT
This sequence comes from Cranoglanis bouderius, assembly GCA_023630585.1. Classification (NCBI taxonomy): domain Eukaryota; kingdom Metazoa; phylum Chordata; class Actinopteri; order Siluriformes; family Cranoglanididae; genus Cranoglanis; species Cranoglanis bouderius. The sequence continues at coordinate 7,474,346 of CM042543.1, forward strand.
TGTTTCATGATGCGCCAAATGTTTTCAATTGGTGAAAGGTCTGGACTGCAGGCAGGCCAGTTCAGCACCCAAACTCTTCTACTACGAAGCCATGCTGTAATGGATGCAGTATGTGGTTTAGCATTGTCTTGCCGAAATATACAAGGCCTTCCCTGAAAAAGACGTCGTCTGGATGGAAGCATATGTTGCTCTAAAACCTGTATATACCTTTCAGTATTAATGGTGCCTTTCCAGATGTGCAAGCTGCCCATTCCATAGGCACTAATGCACCCCCATACCATCAGAGATGCCGGCTTTTGAATTGAGTGCTGATAACAAGCCAGATATCCCTCTCCTCTTTAGTCCAGAGGACGCGGCGTCCATGGTTTCCAAAAAAAAAATTCAAATTTCGATTCGTTCTGGAGGTGATTGAATGGAAATCACTGCCCATGCAGTGATTTCCATTACAGAATCATGCCTGTTTTTAATGCAGTGCTGCCTGAGGGCCCGAAGATCATGGGCATGCAATATTGATTTTCACCCTGGTCCCTTGCGCACAGAGATTTCTCCAGATTCTTGGAATCTTTTGATGATATTATGTACTGTAGATGATGAGATATTTTACATTTTTTTACATTACAATTTTACATTGAGGAGCATTATTCTGAAATTGTTCCACAATTTGTAGACACAGTTTTTCACAGATTGGTGAACCTCTGCCCATCTTTACTTCTGAGAGACTCAGCCTCTCTAAGATACTCTTTTTATACCCAATCATGTTACTGACCTGTTGCCAATTAACCTCCAGCTGTTTCTTTTTAGTAACACTTACTTTTCCAGCCTTTTGTTGCCCCTGTCCCAACTTTTTTGTGACGTGTTGCGGCCATCAAATTCAAAATTACTTTATTTTTTCCTTAAAATGGTACATTTCCTCAGTTTAAACATTTGATATGTTTTCTATGTTCTATTGTGAATAACATATGGGTTTGTAACATTTAGATTTGCAAATCATTGCATTCTGTTTTTATTTACATTTTACACAGAGTCTTGGAATTGGGGTTGTATTAAACCATCTGGCATAGTTTTACAATATGCAAAAATATGAAGTACAAAGAATTCAGGTTCTATTTTTTGGCTTTTTCTGTAGGATGTGAACTGCAGGTATAATCCAGACACCGTGGGAGCTACCTGCACTAGCTATGTATATATAAGAAGTGGAGATGAGAAAGCTCTACAGGAAGCCGTGGCCACCATTGGACCCATTTCTGTCACTATAGACGCAAGTCAGACTTCCTTCCAGCTCTATGAATCAGGTGAGTCTCACATGAAGATCACAAACCAGTCCCGTTTTACCAGTCAGTACTTGTCATACTTTAATTATTAACAAAGTTACTAAGTGATTGCATGATTTTGCTCAAATTGACCAATACTTGAT